>VYZP01028704.1:1655-33018 GCA_013400635.1 Hypocryptadius cinnamomeus | reverse complement strand
GAAAGGGGTGGGGAGGGAAAAGAAGGATTTGGAAAAGAGGGATGTGGAAAGAAAGGAAGTATGGGGAAGGAAAAGAGGGAATGGGAAAAGAAGGATTCAGAAAAGAGGGGAGAGGAAGGAAAAGAAGGATGAGAAAAGAGGGATGAGAAAAGAGGGATGGGAAAAGAGGGATGGGAAAAGGAAAGAGGGGTAGGGAAGGAAAAGAGGGATGGGAAAAGAAGGATTTGGAAAAGAGGGATGGGAAAGAAGGATTTGGAAAAGAGGGAAGAGGAAGGAAAAGAAGGATGAGAAAAGAAGGATGGGAAAAGGAAAGAGGGGTAGGGAAGGAAAAGAGGGATGGGAAAAGAAGGATTTGGAAAAGAGGGGTGGGATAAGAGGGATGGGGAAGGAAAAGGGGTGGGGAAGGCAAAGCACTCCCAGTTCTGGATTCGTATCCTTGCTTTTCATTGTGCCTCAGTTTCCCCATCATCCCTCCTCCTTTGGAGCAGATTCCTTGGGGTTTAATTGGGAACATTCCTGGTTTCCTGGCTGGGATTTTGGATATGAAGTGCTGGGGGCTGTTCCTGCTGTTCCTGCCTTTAAGCAAGGCAAAATTCCTAAAAATTGGAGCTGGAATCCAGCTCTGGGCAGACCCTGATGGGCTGGAGGGCTCTGAAGTAGGAGATTTGGTGGTTGGGAATTCCAGATCCCAGGGGATTTCTGGGCCTGGCATGCAGCTGCCAGTTTTTGTGCCCAGGAAGGGATTTTTTCCCATCCCAAGATTCCACAGGGGAAGGTGGAGGTTTGGGATGAACTTGGGTGATGAATCTCTGCCTCAGAGCACCAGGGGAGGTCTGGGAAAGGTCAATTCCACCTTATCCTTTCCCCATTTCCCTCTCCCTTTTCCCTTTCCCATTTCCCATTCCCTTTTTCCCTTTTTCCCTTTTCCTCTTTTCCGTTTTTCCCCCTTTTTCCCTTTGGGGTGACCCCAGCTCCCCTGTATCCCAGAACTGGCCTCAATCCCCGTTTTTGAACTTGGGGAATTCCCAGGAGCGCTGCTGAGGTTATTTTGGGACTGGGGCTGTGCCCTGTCCCTCTCCACGGGAACACAAAGGGATTTCCCTCAGTCCCACACCTGCTCCATTGTTTTCCCAGGTTTTGGTGTCCAAAGGGCCTGGATGGAAATTCCAGAGGCCTGGGAGCAGCTGTGGAAGTGCTCAGCTTGCTCCAAACAATGGGAATGCAAATCCGGACTCGGCCAAAGGCCTGGGGGTGGGATCCTCATCCCATCCCAGTTTGGGGCTCAAACTGGGACCTCTGGGTTGGTGGTGGTGCCTTTGGCGATGGGAGGAGGAGGAGGAGGAATAGGAGGAGGCTGAGGATGAGATGAGGATGAAGATCAGGATCAGGGTGAGGATGAAGAGGAGGAGGAGGAGGAGGAGGAGGAGGAGGAGGAAGAGGAGGCAGCTGAGGATCAGGGTCAGGGTGAGGACCAGGATGAAGATGAAGGTCAGAAGGAGGATGAAGATCAGGATCAGGGTGAGGATGAGGATGACGAGGAAGAGGATCAGGATCAGGATGAAGATCAGGATGAAGATGAAGATGAGGATGAGGAGGAGGCCAGAGCTGGGCTCCATCTCCACCTTCCCCCACCCTTTCATGGACCCCACAGGGATCTAGATCCCTCCCCTCTCCCCGCACATTTCTCCCAACCCTTTCCCTATTTTCCGCCAGATCCTGCCTCACCCAAACGTGAAAATCCCAAATTTCCCCCAAACCCCTCCCAGCTCCCCCAGCGCGAGAAACCCACGGGGCGAAACCAGCGCGGATCCGCGATCCCGGCCTTGCTTGCCAGGCGGGAATGGGGGTAGGGAGCGGGAGCCCAGCCGCGCTTCCCGAGCTGTTTGCAGAGCCCTCGGAAAAAGGGAAAACAATGCGATTAATTTTCTGCAGCGCAATCATGCAGAGATTTAATAAGCAGCCAAAGGTAGGATCCATCTGTAAGGAACACGCCGCCTGCTCCATTACTCCTCTCCTGCCATTTTTTTTCCTTCCCAAACCTTAATTAATTGAGGGGAAAAAAAAAAAGAGGAAAAAAAAAAGAGGGAATTGTTTATTAAAGTGGGAACAGGCTCTCGGCTCTGTCTCTGCGCAGCTCTGGTTCAAAAGTTCACCCAATTCCCCCAAGGCTCGTCCGTGTGTGTGTTTGGAAGCGGGGCCGTACGTGCGCCTCTCCCTCCTTCCCAGATTTCCTCGTTTCCCCGCTCTCGCACGGATTCCCAAAAAGGTGTCGTGCTTAGAAAAAAAAAAAAATCAATTTTGGGATGTTTTTATTCCTTCTGGAATGTTCTGTGGGAGAGATTTTTCTTCTTCTCTCCCTGCTCGTCCTTTATCCCGGTTGGCTCGGGAAGGGAAAGGCGATTCCAGAGCGGGGCTGGAATGGGATAAACGGGAAGGGATGGGGGCGGATTCCGCAGGTGGATCCGGGTGGGAAGCGCCAACCACAGAGGGGGTGGGAATGTGGGATACCCGTGGTGAGTGTGGCAATCTGGGACACCTGTGATCAGGGTGGGGTCAAGAGGGGATGGGAATTTGGGATACCCCTGGTCAGTGTGGGGCCAAAAGAGGAGATCCAGGGAAAACCAAGGGGTTGGGAATTTGGGATACCCCTGGTCAGTGTGGGGCCAAGAGAGGATTTCCAGGGAAACCAGAGGGTTGGGAATGTGGGATATCTGTGATATATCAGCTCCAGAATTCACTCTCGGAATTTTCCTGGCTCAATGTTGCCCTCCCCTTGAATCCCTGGCTCACTCCATCCTCCCTGGATGTTCTTGGAATTCTGTCGTCTCTGCCCAAAATAAATGGGACTTTTTTGGGCTGTGGCCATGGAGAAACCAGTGTTAGTGTGCCAAAATTCCCTGGTTTCACTCCTGGGAAAGTTCCAGGCTGGGATCCGCTGGCTCAGCCCCTCCCGGCTTGGCTGTGTCCATTTGTCCAGCAGGGTCACTCTGTCCTGGTCACTCTGTCCTGGCTGCCCCGCTGCCCTCCCACTCCTTCCCTCATTTCTCTGTTTTCCCTGCTTTTTTTTCCTCTGATCCCCTGAAGTCAGGCAGGATCATGGCCTGGGAAACCTGGAGCTGGAAGGAGGGACTTGGAGTGGGTCAGGTGAGCATTCCAGAACCCTGGAATGGTTTGGGGTGGAAAGGACATTAAACCCCCTCCAGTCCCATCTGGGGACAATTCCTGTTATCCCAGGCTGTTCCAACCCGGCCTGGGACAATTCCAGGGATGGGGCAGCCACAGATTCCCTGGAAATTCCATTCCTGAGGGAAGTGCCACCATGAGGAGTAGCTCATCCAAGGACACAAATCCAGGTACCTGTGGAGTGGGAGAAGGAGCTCGGATTTTCCACGGAATCACTGATCCTGTTTTTCCCAGGACAGGGAGGATCTGTCCCTCTCCACCCACCACAGGAAAGCTCAGAAAACTCAGGACTGGGGGAGGAATGACCTTGAGAACAGGAAGGAGGGGAGGGAAAAAGCCAAAAGGTGACAGACACAGGGACGTCCTGAGTAGGGTCTGGATCTTCTGAGTCCGCTTGGTGTCACCTCTGTGGGACTGGTGTGGGGACAAGCTGGGACCCGTCACTGTGGCCCCACCAGGGCCATTAAATGGATTTAATCTGGATTTTCCAGGTTTGATTTCCTGGATTTTTGTGGCGTCAGGGGCTCCTTTAAATGGCAATCAAGGCAGGATTTGGGGTTGCAGCCAAGGCCTCGGCACCGCTCACCACAGCTGGCGCTGCTTGGGATTATCCCAAATAAAAATTGCAGCTGGATTTTATCCTCCACCTGGATTTTGGAGCAGGGAAATGGGCAATTTCATTTTCCCGATAAATTTAGAAAGAATTTGTGGAATAACTGCCGCTGCTGGAGCAGAATGGGGCTGTGCAGATGTCTGTGCTCAGCTTTATAACCATCCTCTCGAATTCCCGGAGTTTTCCAAAATTCCTGCCCTGCCCACGGTGCCAGGCATTGAGGAACCCGTGAGATTTCCGCTTTTTTAACGGTCTTTCCTCGCTCGGATTCAAGTTTCCTCCTCTTTCCCACAGCCAGGAGGACGAGGAATTTGCCGGGAGCGTGAACTGAAAGTTGAGAGTCTCCTGTGGCTGTGCTACTCCAGTTGTTGGGATTCCTGGAATATTCGGAATACAACATCCCCGAAAAACTAGCGGGAGCTGCCGGGGAGGTCACGCATCCAGCAGCGGGAGGAACGCGGAGGTTCTCAAGAGAAAACCTCCTAGTTTTCCCTTGGAAACCTCCTCAAAATCCTTGAGGGTATCAAGGAGAAGTTGAGGATTGGAATGCGTGGGGAAGAGAAGAAGTTTGGGATTTGTAGCTGGAGGGAGGAGTGGGGATATCCCAAAAAAGACCCCCCCGTTTCCTGCCCAGGGCAGCGGTGGAGCCACCAGAGGGATTTAAGGGGTGTGCGGATGTGGCACTTGGGGACATGGGAGAGTGAGCACATGAGAGGGGTGGCACGGGTCCCAGAGCAGCCGTGGCTGCCCCTGGATCCCTGGAAGTGTCCCAGGCCGGGTTGGACATTGGGGCTTGGAGCACCTGGGACAATGGGAGGTGTCCCTGGATGGGCTTTAAGGTCCCTTCCCACCCAAACCCTTCCATGATTCTGTAGCAGCACTGGGTTGAAGTTTGGACTTGATCTTGGAGGTCTTTTCCAACCTCAGCAACTCTGGGATTCCATAAGGAGACATTTGGGAGGGACGTGTCCAGTTCCAGACCTGAGCCTGTGGTGGGTCCAGACCTGAGCCTGTGGTGGCTCCAGACCTGAGCCTGTGGTGGCTCCAGACCTGAGCCTGTGGTGGCTCCAGAACCAAGTCCAAGGTGGTTTTAGACCCAAATCCCTGGTCCAGTTCCAGCCATGACCCCAGTACAGTTCCAGACCCAAACCCAGAATGATTTTACACCTGACCCTGACCCAGTCCCTGCCGTGACCCTTTTGTTGTTCCAGACCTGACCCTGTCCCAGTCCCCGTCATGACCCCAGTGCAGTTCCAGACCGAACCCAGGGTGATTTTACACCTGACCCTGTCCCAGTCCCCGCCGTGACCCCACCGCGGTCGCAGCGCGTGGCCGGCGGCGCCGGCGCTCAGCCCGGGGGGCGCGGGGGGGAAGCAGCAGCAGAAGCAGCAGCAGCAGCAGAAGAAGGATCTGCGGCCGGTGGCTGCAATCATCCCGCTGCTGTCTGCTCCCAGACTGATGGCAGAGCCCGCCGAGGCGGGGAGTTCAACCAGAGGTTATCTTTCCCAGGTACCATCTCGCCCAACGAGAATTTGATTTTTTTCTTTTTTTTTTCCCCCTCTCCAGGACTTTACTCCATTAGATTAATGAAATTTCAATGAGAGCCCGGCGCCCCCTGAAGCTTTGTTAACAAAACAAATGGGGGTTCGGGAGGTGTGACAGCTCGCGAGGAGAGTTACGAGAAGGTGAATACATCCTCGCAATCCACTCAGCCCCGCCGCACATTGATCTCTATTTAAAGCCCCAATCGGATTTTTGTTAATTATAAATGATTGATCTGCAGCTCTCTCCCCACTCCCAGCGCCGCCCGCCCTTCTCGTCTTCCATGTGGCTTTTTCCACCCCCTTCTCCTCTTTCCCCGAGCCCCCCAACGCACTCGGAACTTCTTTGCATGCTGCGTGTGGAGCGTTTTTGTTTTCGGAGACAGCCCTGGAAGGCAAATTGCAGCTGGGCCCGCGGCAGAGCCGGCGCTGTCAGCGCTTCCATCGCCGACTCCGTGTTTTTCATGGCTTATCAGCTCCGTGGCCAAATGAACTCCGAGCCCGGCGCCTTTTACAGGTTTAGCACAAAAAAAAAAAAAAAACAAAAAAAAAAAAAAAAGAAGAAAAGAAATAGATGGAGGAGAAAGGGAGAGAAAGGCAAAGAAAGGGCTCGGAGACAAAGCGAGGCGCGGTGATTAAAGCAGGGAAATTGGGTTTGGTTTCCAGGAGGGTTGGGAAGCTGGGAAATTGAGGAGCCGTCCTTAAATCATCCTTTAAATGTGGGGTTTTCCAGGGGTCAGGGTGGTCGTGTTCCTGCACGCTCTGGGGATGGGATCCGGGGAAGGTGAAGGTCCAGAGCCTCTGCTTCCTCTCCAGATCTTCCTTCGTTTCCAGTTTTATCCCAGATTGGAACTGGGATCTGTCAGAGCTGGGAAATGGAGCCGTCCTTAAACCCCGGTTTAAATGTGGGGTTTTAGAAGGGTCAGGGTGGTCGTGTTCACACTGGGAAAGGGATCCAGGGAAAAGTGAGGATCCAGAGCCTTTGATTCCTGCCTGGAATCGATCCTGAACTCTTCCCTTGGCTCCGGTTTCATCCCGGTGAAGTTGCTCCAGGTTGGAGCCGGAGGTTGGAACCGGAATCTGTCGGAGCTGGGAAGTTGAGAAGCCGCACTTATACCGAGGTTTTAAACCTGGGATTTTATCGGGGTCAGGGTTGTCGGGTTCCTGCACACTCTGGGAATGGAATCCAGGGAAAAATGGGGATCCAGGGAAAAATGGGGATCCAGGGAAAAATGAGGATCCAGAGCCTTTGATTTCCTCCTGGGATTGATCCTGAGCTCTTCCCTCGGCTCTGGTTTTATCCCGGTGAGGTCGCTCCAGATTTGGGCAAATCCCAGAGAGCAGCTCCAGCTCCGATCCCTTTAAAATCAATTTATTGGTGCTTTTGGAGACCTCTGGGGGTCCTGGTTTGGCCAGCACTGCCCAGTCTGGTGGCCACCAGTGGCCCAAGAGTGGCCTGGTCCTTCCTGGTGCCTCCATGGAACTTCTGGAGCTCTGGAAATCCGGCAGCTCCCGGTTCCACTTCCAAGGCAGGACAGAAATGGGATATTTCCATCTCCAAATCTTTGATTATCTGAATTTTTGTGGCTTTCTGGAGTTGCTTGGGCTGGGGAGGGGCGGGGATGGCTCTCCTTGCTCGGGTGGTTCTTCCAAGATCTTTGGCTGATCCTGGTGAATCCCATCCCACTTGGAATGTCCCGTGAGAAAACTGGAGAATTTCAGATAATTCAGAATTTATTCCGTGCCCAAATTCCCAAGTCGTCTTTGGAGTCAGCTGGGTGAATTTTGGGGTTTTTTGGCTCTTCTCAACTGCTTCAAAAACCCCCCCAAAACCAAACAAAAAAAAAACCCAATGAGGAAAAGAGGGCAGATGCATTTTTGGACTTTTTCCTCGAAAATCCACCCCAAATCCCATTGTTTTTTCCTCAAACCTTCCCAAAATTTCTCAGTGCTCATCCTGTGTGGAGCTCCACCAACCCCATTGGTTTTTAGTCCAATTTTTGGGGTTGAGCTCCATCCCTTCCCATTTTCCAGGCCTGGATCCCATCCATTCTCATGGATCAAAATTCCAGGAAATTCAGGGAAAGCTACAAAAAGTGCTGGATGTTTATTTCTGGAATTAGGAGCTAAATTCTGCCAAAATTTCTGCTAAAAAAAAGAGTTCAATAACCTCTCTCCTTCCAAAGGGGCTTTTCCAAGCACTCCAAAAATCCAGGAAAAATCAAATACGCTACAAAAAAAAGTTTTGGGATCAGGGCCGAGGTTGGGAAGAAAAACGAGGTTTTTGGTGAATTATCGAGTCTGTCAGATTCCAAGAATAAAAAAAAAAGAAAAAAGGAGTTGATTTTCCGAGATATTTTAATCCCTTTTCCCGTTGTCTTCGGGAACGGCCCTAACGGATGATTTTCATTAGCGGGGCCGGAATTTATGGGGTCCCAGCGGGTTCTCCCAAGGTTAAATAATTTAAAGGAATAAACCCCTTATCCGATGTAATCGAGCTAATGAAGGATATCGGATATTTCCACGCCGGGGGAGAGAGGGAGAAAAAAACCAAAAAAATGGGATTTGGGAAGCAGCGTCGGGAACACAAATCTCAGCATAAACATGGGGTTTCCAAAGGCGGAATTACGGCGGGATATCGCGGGGCGGCACCGCGGCCATAAATAAAAAATCAATTCTTAATGATGAGGGCGCCTTGTTCGGGAGCATTCCCGGGGTTAAACGGGAGCAGGGAAGGAAGGGGAAAAGCGGGAAAGGTGGGGAGGGGCAGGGGGTGTTAATTTGATTTACGGGGATGCGATTCCTCAACGGAATCTCCACGGAATAATTGTTATTATATCTCTGCTGCCAGATGGCTCCCGGTGTAAACAGCCAGCGACAACTCCGGCGTCGGCCCCTTCCCTCCCCTCATCCATGGAAAAAATTCCCTTTCTCCCCATCAATTGATGGGGAAAATAAATAATTCTGATTTTTCCCGCTTATCTTCATCTTGCCCCCGCTTTTCAACTCCAACTCGCTCCTCATTTTATTTATTATTTTATGTTTTTAATGTTTTTTTTAATCAAAATGATTTTTTTAATGGTAAAAACCCAAAAAGAAATCCAGGCTAATGATAAAAAATCCAAAAAGAAATCCAGGCTGAGAAATAAAAAACAAAATTATTTTTTAATTATAAAAACCCAAAAAGAAATCCAGGATGGGAAATAAAAATCAAAATGATTTTTTGAATGGTAAAAAACCAAAAAAGAAATTCAGGCTGGGAACCACTTCAGAGGAAAAGTTTCAGAGCAGGAATTTCGGAGCAGGGAATAAAAAAGGGAATAAAAGGGAATAAAAACAGAATAAAAGGGAATAAAAAAGGGAATTTGCTGCTGCTCGGGTTGGTTTTACACTTTTACGGTGACAGATGTTCCCAAAAAGTCCTTTCAGCCCCAGAGCTGCAGAGATTTTTCCCTTTTGTCGGAGATGAAAAAGGTCAGAACGGAAAAAGTGGGATTGTAAAAAATCCAGGGAAACGGTTGGGAAATTCAGGGATACCAGATTTAAATCAGGGTTTGGATGTGGTTGGATATTCCTGGGTTTTGAAACACCCTGGGATTTACAGACAGCATTGGGAAGGACTTGCTTTATTTTATTTTATTATTTTATTTTATTTTATTTTATTTTATTTTATTTTATTTTATTTTATTCTACTCTATTCTTACTTATTTTATTTTATTTTGTTCTATTTTGACCTTATTTTATATTTTATTTTATCTTTTCCTCTTTCCACACCCCAAAACATTTCCTTGCAGCTCGTAACCAATTCCCGGCTTTTTCCCCATCTCAAGTATCTGGAATAATTCCCATCCCCATCTCCCCTTCCACACTCCTGACTCCAGGAATAAATGAATTTAAAATTCCTGTTCTGCTCCGAGGGAGGGAATTCTGGGAGAGCTGAAAACTTCTCCTTGTTCCACGGGGAACCTGTGGCCGGGAATGATGGGCATGGAATATCTGATTTTTATGGAATATTCGATTTTTATAGAATATTTGATTTTCATGGAATGGGAATTTCAGGGCTTCCTGGCCGAAGGGATCCATGGAGGATCCTGATGTCCCGGCCCACTGAGAGCTCCTTTTTCCCATCACTTTTCCCTGGATTTTGTGGAAATTCCAGAGGGTTCGGGGTTGGAGAAGGGCAGACAGGGCTCGGGATGGAGGCGGAATTTTGGGAAAGTGACGGCTTGGGTCTGACCCTGAATTTCAGGGATTCAGGGATTGCAGGGATTCAGGGATTCCAGAATTCCAGGGATTCTGGGTGATGGAATTTCTGGTGAGGCCAAGGCCTCTTCCCCATACCCATCCCCACACAAAATCCAGGGATTTTGTTTTTACAGTTTTCCTCCCTTTCCCCAACAAATCCCACATTTCCAGGGACCTCCCAAGCCCCTCTCCCTCAATCCCATCCCTTTGTTTTCCCGTTTCCCGTTTCCCGTGTCACTCCCTGTGACCTTGGAGCGGCAAATTCCGGATGGAGCTGCGGAATTCCTGCTCCTTCCCGACGGATCCTTCCCGAGGTGACTCCCAAACAACCCAGGAGCAGCTCTTGGGAATTTTCCAAGGCTTCCAGGGGGTCTGGTTAAAGATTAACCCCCTCCCCGCATTCCTTCGATCCGGAATTGTGATGGATTTCTCCAGGTGCGCCGCGCCCGCCCAGGTGGAACCGGGAGCGCCGGGCCGTGGTGACATTCCTGGCCCTCTCCGGGGGTCATTCCGTGGCCTCCATCCTGATTTTCCGTGCTCCCTGCGCCGCTGGAATTTGTTTATCCCCGTGGGGATCAGAGGGGGGGAAATGTTGGCTTGGATTTCTGCCCGGAGTTCCGGGATTTTGGCTTTTATCCGGATTTTCAGGAGGTTTTGGCGCCGTCATCGCTTTGATTTTTTGACCCCTTGGCCGGTTTGGGGTGAATTCCATGGAATTTGTTCACTGGGGTTGAATTTCCTTGGATTTCTGTGCAATTCCAAGAGAAAAGGGAAGGACTAAATCCCTTGGAGGGGCAGAGGGATCCTGCAGGAGATCAAATATCCCAGCCCTGGGAAAGCTTTGGATTGGGATCCATCCATGGATATCCATCCACTCCCACCTTGGAATTCCAACATTTGGAATTTGGGGATGATCCAGCTCCCGGAAAAACCTCTGTGAATTGGTTTTTTTGTCCCATAAAAACCACTTTTCAAGCAAAAATATCCAGGTTTTTCCATTAGAAATTCATCCAAAGAAAGCTTTCCCTGAGGAATTGCTGGGATGATCCCAGGTTTTAACCTTTGATCTGGGCTCATTGTAGGAATTTTGATTTATTGATGAATTTTATTCCAAATCCCACGACTTTTAATTAAAATAGAAACTCCCAACTATGTAAAAACTCAATTTTTTCCCCTTTTGCCACAAAATTCACGTCTCTTTTTTTTTTCCCCCTTAAAAATAAAAAGGGAAAATGGATTTTTCCGGCATGGATTAATGTCAGGAATAAAAGCTGGAGAGGGAAAAGGGCGGATGTTTCATTTCCCACCAGGTCACAGTGCAGGAGCTGGGAATTCCTTCATGTGGAATATTCCCGGATCAATGGCGAAAGTCCCTTTTTCGGGACCTCTCCCTTGATTAACTCTGGAATTGCTTTTCCCGACAAATCCTGGGATTTTATTGCCCATTTTCCCCCACCTTTGGCGTTCCCGGGGCATTCCCACATTTTTCTCCTTTTCCTCAGGGATTCTGGGGGTTCTTCCAGAGAATTCCAGAGCTGGGCCAGCTCAAATCCCATCCCAGGAGCAGATTCCTGGCACACACCGGGAATGGGGTTCCAGGGGAAATTTGGGAGGGGAGAAAGGAGATTTTAGGCTGGAAGAGAGGGATTTAGATTGGGAATTAGGGAAAAGTGGGATTTTGGGAAAATCCCTTCCTGGCAAAGCCCAGGAACGGGGTCCAAGGGAAATTTTGGGATGGGAGAAAAGGAATTCGGATTGGGAATTTGCAAAAAATCTCTTTCCTTAGAGCAAAGCCTGTGAATGGGGTCCAAGGAAAATTTAGGGATGGGAGAAGAGTTTTTGGGCTGGAAAAGAAGGATTTCCATTGGGAATTTGGGAGGAATTCCTCCCTGCAGGGTGGAGAGGGGCTGGGATGGATTTCCCAGGGAAATTCTGGGATTCCACATCCCTGGAAGTGTCCAAGGCCCGGTGGGAGCAATCTGGGATAACAGGAGTGGGTGGGAATGGGATGAGCCTTGAGCTCCCTTCATCCCAAATCATTCCAGGGTTTTCTGGGGAGCTTTGGAAGGAGAATCCTAAAACTTCCCAATCCTCTTCCCGGGAGGATGGGATTGGAGCCTTTTCCATGGAAAACTCCGGCACAGTTTGGTGCCTCCTCGGCTCCCAAATCCCGAGTGAATTCCTCTCTTTCCTCACTCCTCGGAATTCCTTCTCTCCCCCCATTCCCGAGGAAGAGGAGGAATCTGAGGAAACCCTTCCCAGATTTCGGGCTTTTCCATGGAATATTCCAAGAGTTTCCGGGGAATGGGAGCTGGGCTGGATGGGGGCATCGTTAATGACTCCAAAGCGCTCCGGCGGCTCTGGGCGGGAACGGAAAATCCATGGAAAAACCACGGAGAGAGCCCCAGGATGGGATCCTCACTAACCCCGGCCATTAAGGGGGATCCCCACGGAGCAATTCCCGGGAATCCGGGGGGAGGGAAGGGAATGGGGCGTCGTGTCCTTGGAAACGGCAATTCCTGGAGTCAGCAGGGCTGGGAACGGAGCCCATCCAGGGGGATTCTCCTCCTGATCCCGAAAATCCCGGTTTTTTTGGGAATATTTAGGGATATTTAAATTGGGATATTTAGGGATATTTAAACTGGGATATTTGGAGATATTTAAATTGGGATATTTGGGGGTATTTAGGTATATTTAAATTCTCCCACTGAACCTAAAGGGCAGCATCCCAAAAATCCCAGATTTTTATCGGGATTTTTATGGCTCAGCTGAGGTTTGGGTGTTGGAGGGGATGGAGGAGCCATGGCCCTGTTGGAATTTTGGGATGAGCTCAGCCTGGCTGGGCTGGGATTGAGTAGGCCCTGCTTAAAGCCAGCCCATGGAATTCCCATCAGGGAAAATCTTGGAATTCATTTCCTCCCTCAGATCCCAGAGGTCGGAGCAAGGCCCCGATCAATTCCTGGCCTCTGGAATTTCCATGTCTGCTTTTTCCCTGGGTTCTCCAGCCTGGGAAGAGGGGAAAACCGAGGAAAGACAAATCTGGGAAAAGCTGCTCAGGGGTGGGGGTTCAATCCCAGGAATTCTGCGGGCTGGGATTGTGGGAATGTGAGGATGGGAAATTGAGAATTGACGATTCCTGAGCTAGGAAGCTCCTGGATCTGGAATCAGGAGAACTCAGGAGAATTCAGGAGAATTCAGGAGAATTGAAGATTCTGGGAGAGGAGAGTGGGGTTCAGTTCCATGGCTGAGCTGGGAATTCTGTGGGCTGGGATTTTGGGAATTTTGGGAGACCGTCTGGAGCCAAATTCCTCTGGGAATGTGGGGAAATTTTGGGAATACTTGAGAACTGAATTCTTTTGGGAATGTGGGGAAATTTGGGGGACATTTGGAGCCAAATTCCTTTGGGAACATGCAGAAAACATGGCTGAGCTTGGATTTCCAGGAGCAGGGAAATCCAGAGCTTCAACCCCGGGAAGATGGGAATTTGGGAATTTGGGAATGTGGCATTCCCAACTTTTGGGGAGGATTGCACCAGAATTTCCTGGTCTAAATTCCATAAAACAGCAGGAAAAGCAGCAAAACTCTGGTTTTGGGTTCGGGTCACTAAAATGCCGAGAAACTGAGAGATATTCCCAAAATTCCTCTTTTCCTGGAGAAAAGCACCTCTGGATAACTTCAGACTTCGGATTGCGCTGGAATTTTCCAGTCTATATTCCATAAAAAAGGTGGAAAACTGTGGTGGAAAAGTGGGAAGCTCCCGGTTTTCCCAACTTTGCGCTCCATAATTTTCCTCGGGTTTAATGAATGGAGCCCCATTGAGGCTCCGGCCTCGTTTTCCTTGGGATAATCGGATCCGGAATTCTGCCCAGGAAAGGACAGAAGGAGGGAGGAGAGCTGGGAATTCATCCCTGGAAAAAAAAAGATTTAAGGATCTTTAAACTGGGATATTTGGGAATATTTGGGGATATTTAAATCAGGAAATTTGGGAATATTTAAGGATATTTAAATTGGGATATTTGGGGATATTTTGGGATATTTAGGGATATTTAGATCAGCATATTTAGGAGTATTTCAACTGGGATATTTAGGGATATTTAAGGATATTTAAATCGGGATATTTTGGAATACTTGGGGATATTTAAATTGGGATACTTAGGAATATTTAGGAATATTTTAAAAGGGAATTTAAAGGATATTTATTAAGGGTATTTAGGGATATTTAGGAATATTTAAAAGGGGATATTTGGGGATATTTAAATACAGATATTTTGGGATATTTAGGGACATTTATACAGGGATATTTGGGAATATCTGGGATATTAATACAGGTATTTTAGGATATTTAAGGACATTTATACAGGGATGTTTGGGAATATTTAGGAACATTTAGGAATATTTAAATCAGGATTTAATTTGGAAAAACCCAAATCCCAGCAGTGGGAAACACAAGCAATCCAAGATTCCCCCTTCCTTTTTATCCTGAGCTCCACATCCTCTTTTCCCCTTTTTCTCCAGGATTCTCCCGGAATTCTCCCAGGAATCCGGGGGCTGTGTGAAAGAGGAGCCGTCCCTTTTTCCCAGGATGAATTCCCGGTGCCCGGGGCAGGGTCAGGGATGCTTTAGGGATCCGTTTTCCAAGGAAAAAAAATGGGAATGCTGTAAAAAAGGACGGATGGTGCCGGTGTCCGTCGGGCAAGGTCATCCCGCGGTCAAATCCAGGCCATTCCCGCCTGGAGTTCATGGCCTCGGCTTTTATTGGGAATTCTAGGAAGGATTGGGAACGCTGCAGGTTTTTCCTTGGCAACTGCACAGGGCTGGAGCTCGCAGCACGGGTTTGGGGGAATTTGGGAAGGTTGGGAAGGGTTTTAAGGGAAAATTTGTCAAATCCGTGGAATTCTGATGGGAAACGGGAAGGAAACAACAAAAAGGGTTCGGTTTGGGGCAGGGAGAGGGATTTTCCAGCCCTGATCCCACAGGAATGATTAATTCCCATTAAAAATAATCAAGGAATAAAGCCAGGAAAAAATTATTAAAATCAAGGAATAAATGCAGGGAAAAATCCAGCTTTCCTCTCCTTTTCCAGAGGAAGTTTGAAAGGAAAGGGTTTTTATGAGAAAGATGAACACACAGAGAAATCCCACCCCAGATTTGGGAAAGGAGGCGGATTTGGGATGGGAAAAATCCTGGATTTTGTTTACTGGGAAGGGCTGGAGTGGGGTTTTTCTGGAATTCTTTTATCTTCAGGATTTGGGATTCTAAAGGTGCCGGGGTCCTTGGGAATTCTTGAACCTTTAGGATTCTGAAGTTCCCAAGATCCTCAGGAATTCCTGAACCTTCAGAATCTGGGATTTTCAAGGTCCCAAGATTCTTGGGAATTCTTGAACCCTCAGGATCTGGGATTCTCTCCCTAAAAATTCTTTGTATTTGTTACATTCCTGCTTCAGGATCCGGAATTCCCCGCTCATTTTCCCTCTTCCCAATCCCCACATCCCTCGATCCTGGTGCAATCCCTGTTTTTCCCAGATCTATCCCAGCAGTTTTTATGCTGCTGGATCCCACTTGGGAGTTTTCCCGGAATTCCCAAGCTCGGGATTCTCCTCCTGACTCATCTCACTGGATCAGGATTGGGAATAATCAGTCCTTGGTCTGGGCTGGGATTTATGGCAGGGAAACATGGAAAATGTTTCATTTTCCATGGAAAAAAGCAGGAACACCAGGATGTTGAGCTTTAATCCCATTCCAGAGGCAGGGAAAATCCAGGAAAAGTCATTCCCAGAGATTCAGCCCAGACCAAGGATTGGTTATTCCCAATCCCAATCCAAAGGGATGAGCACCGGGATCGAGGGATGTGGGGATTGGGAAGAGGGAAAATGGTCAGGGAATTCCGGATCCTGAAGCAGGGATGTAACAAATACACGGAATTTTTAGGGAGAGAATCCCAAATCCTGAGGATCCAAGCTCAGCGGGAGCAGGAGAGGCGCGGAGATGAATTCCCAGTTTTCCAGCTAAGGAGAGAGAAAGGTCAGGGAATTCTCCTCATGGAATGGAGCCAGGAATTCCAGGCTGGGATCCAGCACCGGGAACACTGGGAAAAGCACCGGGAGAGGAGGAGGAGGCAGCACAAATCCCAAAAGCACAGCGGGAGCAGGGAATGCATTCCCTGGGAATTCCAATTCCCAGGAATGAGGGTCCGAGGAGGGATCACGGAGTTATTCCAAAGGATGTTCATTTTCTTGGAATATCGGAGCGGGAATGGCTTTCCCAGCGGGATTTCCCCCCGTGGATCCTTGCATTTGTGGGGTTTTCCAACGGGGCCTTTGGAAAACCAGAGGAATTCTTGGAATGGGAGGGAATTGGAGGATCCCCTTGGAATTTTCAAGGTGCAATCCTTGATCCGTCATTTTCTGGGAACAGGATGAAACCCCGGCACCTCCAATTCCCATTCCCAGATTTTCTCGGGGCTTGGCTCTGTCCCTGCCCTGCTGAGGGATTTTTTGGGGTCGGTGGATCCATGGAGGGGGAGAATTCCCGGTGGTTTTTGGGGGTTCATTTCCGGCCCTTCTCCTCTTCCCGCTTTGGAGATTTCCAGCTGGGAATGTTCTCCGGGAAATGGCGCCACTGCCCCCTGCCTGTGGAGCCGGGAGGGACCGGGATACGGGATTGGGATACGGGACGGGGATATGGGATGAGAGATACAGGATTGGAATACGACATTGGGATATGGGGTTTGGGATGACGGATGTGGAATACAGGAGGAGGGATTTGGGATGTAGGGTACAGGATTTGGGATACGGAAGCAGGATACGGGATTTGGGATACGGAACCAGGATATGGGATTGGGATACAGGATTTGGGATAAGGGATTTGGGATAGAGGATTGGGATACAGGATTTGGGATACGGGATTTGGGATAAGGGATGTGGGATTTGGGATGTGGGATTTGGAATCTGGGACTTTTGGCACATCCAGATGGGCTGGGAAGGGAATAAGGAAGTGCTCGAATTCCAAGCATAGAATGAGCTGGGAATTTTTCAGCACCTGGAATTTCTTGGATCATCAAGGCTTTAAAAGAAAAAGGAATTTCTGGGGTAAAGTTTTGCTTCCCTGCTCCAAACCCTCTGGAAAAGGTGGATTTGGGATAATCCCAGGGATCAGCGGGTTATTTGGAATTCAGGGAGCGTGGAATACCATCCCAAAAATCCCAAGGAGCATTTGGAGTGGGATCTGATCCTATGGAAAATCCAGGATGGATGGGACGTGGGAAAAAAGTGGGAAAAAGGGATTAAACATCCAGAAAATGTTGATGTTTCTGTATTTTAATTTTGGAATATTCGGGATGAGGCTGCAATCCCAGGGAGCGTTGGATCCCAGGAATTTGGGGGCTGAGGATGGACTGGAGATGGAGATCCCGTTTGTCCTTGGAATAAATCGGGATATGCCAGAGAACAGCAGCTCCTGTTGCAATCCCAAGGCCGGAAAATAATTAGGGAATAATGCAAAAACCCAGGATTTGAAGTGGGAAAACCATCCAGGAATGCTGATTGATTGATTGATTAATTAATTAATTAATTCCCAGCTCTGCTCCCTGTTAACACCCCCAGAATTAATGGAGTTGCACGGGAGTGGGAATCACCGGGATAATTTTATTAGGAATAACCGGCAATCCATAACATTTTCCATTCCCTATCAACATTCCCGATTTTTCCACCAACACCTCCCATTCCAAACCCAAATATGGGAACAACTCCTGGATTTTCCCACCATTTTCTGACCATTTTTCCACCATTTCTCCAGGAGGAAAAAGTTGCCATTCCTGAAAATCCACAGTTGTTTTTTTGGGCAGGGAAGGATTTCCATGGAGTGGGAATCAGAAATCCATAATATTTTCAATTCCCTGTCAACATTCCCAATTTTTCCACCAACACCTCCCATTCCACACCCAAACATGGGGACAACTCCTGGATTTTCCAACCATTTTCGCCCCATTTTCCCACCATTTTTCCAGGTGGAAAAAGCTGCCATTCCCGAAAACCCGGCGTTGTTTTTCCGGGCGGGGGAGGATTTCCACGGAGCCGGGATCGTCGGAGCTAATTAGCGGAATGGCCCCATTATTTATCCAGGGACACGGAGTCCAATAATTGCTATTGCAGCTCGGAAGCGGCTCCGGGATATTAATTCCCGATTTTTCCTGTCAGCTCCGTACAGTAAAACTTCCAAATGGGCCCCTGAAGGTGCAGAAGCTCATTTTAATCCTCCTTTTTCTTTGGAATTGGCAGAATCTCCTTCCATAAAAGCCGGAAAAAAAGCGGGAGAACAGATAATATTTTGCTCCGAAGGAAGCCGTTAGAAAATCTTATTATTTTTCCCACTCCCTGACCTTTTCCTGGCTTTCCGCTGGAGGAAAAGTTGCCTTGGATTTGGGGGTTGTGCTGTGGTGAGGATTTTTTGGGAGAATCCAGGGAATGGGTTGGGTCTCCTCCCTCTGGAAGCAGGGAAAGGATGGGTTGGTGTCCCCATGGACATGGGTGCTTCCCATGGCGTGGAAGATTTTGGGATTTGCTTTTCCCAGGATTTCTTGGGGTTTGTCCCATTTCATTTCCCATCCCTGAATCCTGGCATTCCAAGAAGTTTCCCAAGGAATTCTCTGCTCTTTGGGGCTGGATTTTGGGTGGGAATGAGGGGCTTTTCCCAGGGAATTCCTGAGGGATTCTCCACTGGCTGTGACAGGAATTCGGGTGGGAATTCGGGGTTTTCCCCAGCCAGATTCTTGAGGGATTCTCTGCTGGCTGAGGCCGGATTTTGGGTAGGAATACGGGTGGGAATGAGCGGCTTTTCCCACCCATATTCCCAAGGAATTGTCCCTTTGCTGTGCCCAAACTTTGGATGGGAATGAGCGTTTTTCCCAACCAGGATTTTCCAGAGGATCCTGGCTGATCTTGGAATGAAAACCCTGGGAATGGCACCGGGAATTCCCTTAAAATTCTCCTGATTTAAACTGACCCCAAATCCCAGAACTCCCACAATTCCCCCTGGGGAAAAGTGGGAAAAAGGAGATTCCTGGCCAAGCCGCCAATCCTGAGAATTTCTCCGTGGGCAGGAGAGGCTCCGACAGAAGAAATAAAGGCGGGAAGATCCCGTTTTCTCAGGGAAACTCGTAAAGCCGGTCGGAATCCGACATAAACAACAATTTACACCCGGCATTTATCCTGGAAATTGCGGTTCCGTGTGGCTCACGCAGGCGGATAAATCAAATTTTATGGGATTCTGCGGAGTTCTTCCAGGGAAAGGGAAATTTAGTGGGATTTGAAGGCTTGGGAAAACAGGGGCCGTTCATCCTGGCAAACATCGGCTCCCACATGGAAAAGGATAAAAATCCATCCCTTGGGATTGGAGCTTTTCCTTAAAAAATGGCTTGGTTAAATATTCAAGGGATGAGCCTGGAAAAATTCCCAGCTTTTTTTGGCGTGTTCCTGGTTTGGAGTGGGAAAACTGGGCCTCAGTCCCCTTAAAAAAAAAAAGGGCTTTAGGGATGATTCCCAGGCTCCCATGTTCCTGCAGTCTGGGAAGGAACTGGAGCACCCCAAATCCAGATTTCCGCTCAATCCCTCCTCCAAATTCCCTGTTTTTATCCTGGATCCCTCTAAATCCCAACTAAAACCATTCCAGAACATCCATTCCCTGGGCTCGATGGGAAAAACCTTCAGAAAACTGTTGGAAGCAGAGGCCACTTGTCCTAATTAATGCTAGCCTGTCATTAATTAATTGTTATTAATTAGGGGCATTAATTAATCCCAGGATTTTGGGATACCTGCTGCAAATATTTCAGAGGTTTTCCTCCAGGGGCTGCTCCAGCTTTTCCTGGCTTTTTGGGGGCAGGAATGGGGTTTTTAGGGAAGGGGCTGCTCCCATTCCCAGTAAAAACAGGGATGGAGCCAAAGGCTTGGAATTTGCTCAGGGAAGGAGGAAACATCCCTGGCTCCAGAATTTCCATGGGGTGGGCCTGGATTTAGGGCTGGAGGCTCCGGTGGTACGGGCTTCCCTTCAGGATGGGATTCCAGGCTGTTCCCAGGGCAGGGAGGAAGGAAGGAAGGAGGGAAGGGAGGAGATCCCAGTGGGATCCATGGGCATCGGGAACGCCCCTGGATCCGGGATAGCTGGGTCTGGAAATGTCGGCTCCAGGATATTTTTATGGGAATTTTTTTCCCTTTCTTTTTCTTGGTTTTCCGTGGTTTTATCCGTGGATCAATGGTCTGAGACTGGTCTGGTGGGAGGGGGTTGGAAGGAGATCCCTGAGGATTCACAGTTCCTGGAATTCTGGGATTCTGGTCTTCGGGGTTGCTCCCATCCCGATCCCATTCCATGATTCTGTGGATCCTCAGGGATCACGGATCTCTCCAAAGGAATCCTCCCATGGAGCCAAAGATATTCCCATTCCCTTTTCCCAAGGAAAAAAGTTGGATCTGGCTGATCGAGGATCATTCCCATCCTAATTCCTGAAATAACAGGGAAAAATTCTGGCTGTTTTCCTGCTGGCACTGAGGATCATCAGACCCTTCCCAGGAGAAGCTCTCTGGAGTTATCCTGGTTTTCCAGAAGGAGAAAACCCATCATTGGAGAGGGAAAAATTGGATTTTCTGTCTTTTCCTGGGATCCGGCACCAGGCAGGGACATCCCCCATCCTTTGGGGTGATATCCTGGATATTTTCATTGGGAATTGGGATGGCAGGACATAGGGAATATGTTCCAAGTGGAAAAGGAGGAGTTTAGGTGGGATTTTGGGATTCCCTGGATCCCTGGAATTCTCCAAGGATGCGTTGGAGGACCCTGGGATAACGGGAATTGTCCCTGCCCTTGGAATGGGATGGGAACAGGATGGGAATGGGATTGGAACAGGATGGGATTTAAGTCCCTTCCATCCCAAACCATTCCACGATTCCTTATATGGGATTTTCCCTGTTTTTCCAGCAAAATATCCCGGAGAAAACCACCACGGATTTCTGGGAGCAGGTGGAGCTCTCCCCCTTTCCCCCCCTCAGCTCCAGGACAATATTCCATAAATATTTGCTCCGGGAAATGAGGAGGTGCCGAAAGAGCCCTGGAGCGGCCGGAAAATCCCCGGGTGGAGCAATCCAAACACACCTGGAGCGGGGATTGATCCGCACCTGTCACCATGGCAATAATCGCGGGATCCTTCGGGATCAATGGGAGCCTTTCCGAAGTGGGAAAGGGATAAATCCTGCTGGATGCTGGGCAGGTCCAGGGCTGGCTTTAGGGCTGGCTTTGGGGCTGGTTTTAGGGCTGGTTTTAGGGTTTTGGACACTTTGGGGTCACTGGGAGCTTTTCCAAAGTGGGAAATGGATAAATCCTGCTGGGTACTGAGCAGGTCCAGGGTGATTTTAAGCCCAGTTTTAGGATTCTGAGCCCATCCCCTCCCCGCGGCCGTGCTCCTCGTTCCCTGGCAGCCGCGAATCCTCGGAATAAAAAATGGGAAGCGTTTAAATGGTGAATGGGTTTCATGTTCCTGTCAGCGCCGAGGGTTTGTTCCCGTTTATAAACTCATCCGTTTGGAATGACATCGGTTTTATGGGAGCCATCAGCCCTGGGTGACGGCGTTCCCGTGTTCCACCATTACTGCCCGATTGGATTTGCAGTAAAGAACGGGAATGGGAATCGTAAATCTCCCGCCAGGAGATTTAGGGCTCCTGGAAGGGGGAATGGAGCCGTTCCTGGCGCTCCTGGAAGGGGGAATGGAGCTGATCCCGGTGTTCCCAAGGGATGCAGCCGACCCCGGTGTTCCTGAGGGATGGAGCCGACCCTGGTGTTCCTGAGGGATGGAGCCGATCCCGGTGTTCCCGAGGGATGGAGCCGATCCCAGAGTTCCCGAGGGATGGAGGGGTGGGAAGGGGTGGGAGGTGGGAGGTGGGTGTAAGGCAGGGAGAGGTTTTTGATCCCACTCTGAAATTCCATTAAAAAAAGGGGGAAATGAGGAACAGAAGAAAATTCCGGGAGGGAAGATCCTGCCCTGGCTCAGATGGGGTTGGGATGTGTAAATCCCAAACTTTGTAGCCATTGGCAAAGGGATGAAGGAGTTGGAATCCCATGGGGATGGCCCTGGGATGGCCCTGGAATGGCCCTGGAATGACTCTGGAATATTTCTGGAATATCTCTGGAATGGCTCTGAAGTGGCCCTGGAGTGACTCTGGAATGGCCCTGGAATGGTCCATCCCAGCTTTCCCCTCTCCATGTTTCCAAAGGAATTTTAGGAATTCTCCATGGTCAATTGGTCCTTGAGTATTCCCGGAAAACTTGGGATAGGTGTCCAGGCACTTCCAAGTGCTGCTCATTCACCACTGGCCTCCAACCCAGGAATTCCTGCTGTGTATTCCCAGAGCTTTCCACACCTCGGGAATGCTGTCCCAATCCCAGGAGATATCATGGATTCATTATCCACCCTTCCCATCCTCCCTCTTCCATCGCTTTATTGTCACTCCTGCCCAGATTTCCTCGCTTTTTCCAAGGATTTTTGGTGATTTGGGAGCACTTGGCTGATTCCCCGCTCCTGGAGATCCCTCAGTCTGTGCAGGACCCTCCCGATGTGGAATTCCAGCCCCTCTGGAAGCAAATCCAGCATTTTTTAACCCAGGAACAGCACAAAGACTCCCCCCGCTCCGTGGATTTTTCCCTCTTTTTCTTTTCCTTAATTCACTGCCTGGCGAGTTCCTGATTGACTCCGGGACCAATTAAAGGAAAATTTAATGGGAGAATGGATGAACTCCCGGAGCTTTCCCGGCCATCCATCACTTTTTTATAGCGGGAGCTGGGAAGGAGCTCAGAACTTCCCGCTGGGAATGGGATAATGAGGAGGGCACGGAGAGGATTCCCGGGGATTGCCGGGATGCTGCTCCAGGCTGGGATTCACCACCCTGATCCCAGCGTTCCGGGTGCTACAGAGACCCCCAGGGAGGCTGGAAAAAGTTGAGATAATGGGATGGATCCCGGAAACCATCCTGGATCCGTCTGGTTCCAGAGTGAGGTGGAGGTGTTGGCTCCGTGTTCCCCCATTCCATAAATCCCGGGAATCCACGTGTCCCAAATGTGCTCCGGGCTGGGATTTCCTGTCCCAGTCCCGACTTCCCAGCAGCTGGAATGGGAGGTGGGATCATGGGATGGATCCCAGGAACCATCCCGGATCTCTCTCATCCTGGTTTCGAAGTGGAGTTGAGGATTCAGCTCCGTGTTCCCCCATTCCATAAATCCTGGGAATCCAGGTGTGCCTGGCAGGGAGATGGGGACAGGAGCGGTGACGCCACCAAGACCCTGGCAGGACATCGGGAATTCTGTCCTGGAGGGAATCCGGTTCCAGTCTGGGACTTTGTGGGGATGAGTTTGTTTTTCCAAGGGTCAGGAGGGGTGTGGGGCTCCCAAAATCCCATCCCGGAACTCTGGGGCTCCCAAATCCCATCCTGGACCTGTGGGGTTCCCAAAATCCCATCCCAGAGCTTTGGGACTCCCAAAATCCCATCCTGGAGATTTGGGGCTCCCAATCCCATCCCAGAGCAGAGCCAGGTCCTTCTCATCCCCACACAAATCCCATTTCCCATCCTGGTGGGATTTGATCCAGAGGCAGCAGGGGAGGGAAAAACCCCAGAAAAAACCCCGGAAAAAACCCCGTAAAAAATGCTGAGGAAATGGAAACTACCCTAGGTCCCATTTTTCAGCTGTAACTCCATAATAAAAATAACGGGATAATGATTTTTTTTGGTTTTCTGGGATGATATTAAAGGCTGGGATATCGATCCCACATTTCCCGGGCCTCGGATGGAGCCGCGGGTTTTGACAGAGAGAGCAATAAAATCCTCACTTTCCCAATTTCCCATAAATGTCAGTTCTGCGCGCGGTGTTACAAATTCGCGGTGATGTTCCCGTCCCTCCCTTCCCAGGGAATGAGGGAATGAGGGAACGGCCCCGAGGGGAAAGTTTGGGATCAGATCCAGGCTGGGAAGGGGCTGCGTTCCCATGGGATCCCGTTCCTGGGGTTCTGTTCAATCCCAAATCCCCGGAATTTAGGGTAAAGGCCCAATGTCCGCCCTGGATCCTGGAGCCTTGATCCCACCTGGATTTAGGGATAAGGTCCCAATGTCCCCCCTGGATCCCAAAGCCCTCATCCAACTGGGATTTTGGGATCCTGAAACTCTGATCCAACCAGGATTTTGGGATGGGAGCTGAATGTTCCCCCTGGATCCCAAAACCCCAATCCAGCTATGATTTTTGGGGTCCTGGAGCTCTGATCCCATCTGGAATTTGGGGTCCAGAGCTCTGATCCCACCAGGATTTGGGGTCCTGGAGCTCTGTATTCTTACCCAAAGTCCCCCAAAACCCACCCCATTTGGAGCTTTTCTCCCGATCCATCACATCCCGGATTTATGGCTTTGTGGGAATCCGAGCTGCCATAAAAAGCAGTTCCCTGTTTTTCCGGCCCCGCCATCCTTTATCCGCTGTCACTTCCCAGCGTTCCCAGAGGCGGATGCGGCCGGAGCGATCGATGTTTTGTTTTATCTCCCTTTTTTTCCCAATAATTTTTTTAATCATTTCTCCCGCGGATAAATAATTCCCGGGAAAGCCGCGCTCAGCACTTTTGGAGAGGGGGGAAAAGTGATGAGGTCAGGAGAGGGAAAGGGAGGGAGTGGGGCTGGAGCTTCCCGCGGAGTTCCCAGCGGGAATGGGGCACAGAACGGCCACCCCAAAAAAGGGAAAAGGGGTTTGGGGGGACTGGGGTGGGATGGGATGGGAAAAGGGACAGGGAAGGGGACAGGGACCTGCCAACCCCCATCTGATTTCTTTGGAATTCCTAATAGGAATGGGGGCACGGAACTGCCACCCTAAAATGGGGGAAAAGGGGTTTGGAGGGACTGGGATGGGGACAGGGATGGGGACAGGCACAGGGACCTGCCAACCCTCATCTGCTTCCCTTGGAATTCCCAGCCGGAATTGGAGATGGAGCTGCCACCCTAAAACTGGGGAAAAGGTGGAGTCTGGAGCTCCCTGGGACAGGGATGGGGGATTTTAGGGATCAGCACAGCCCCTTTTTGGGATAGGAAATTTGGGAATTGGGATCCCAGCCGGCATTCCCAGCCCCTTTTTGGGGTAGGAAATTTGGGAATTGGGATCCCAACCCCCCGCTGCCGCTCCCGCCGGGGCCGCTCCCTCTCCCGGCTCCAATCCTGAGCTTCTGCTGCTTCCTTGTGGCAAAATCTTGGAATGACACTGCTTTTCCCTGAATTCCTGCCCCGGGACGCGACCCCAAACCCCGGGAGAATCCCTTGGGAGCAGCTCCAGGGTTGGGATCTCCCGGCCCGGAATTCTCGGGAGGGAAATCCTTCAGCCGCGTCCATCCCTGCGCTGACCTTTGCCGGCTCCTGGAGAATTCCAAGTGGGAATTCTGCTGGCGAGCCCTTCCCAGAGGCCGTAAATATTCCTGGGAAGGTGATGGAGGTGCTTGATTTTCTTGGGATATGTTTTTAAATAGCCAGGATGTAACCCCGGAGTCCCGGTGGGAATTCCCGGGATATTTATGGCAGGAAGGTCCTTTCATTCCCTTCCTTTTATTCCTGAATTTCAACTCGGGATTAAACCTGGAATTCCTGCTCTGTGACACCCTCAGCTCTCCAAAATTTGGGATTTTCCCTGGGATTGCTGGCCCTGTTGGGAATAATTAAAAGAGGGTGGCTGGGCAGGAGGATCCCACCGGAATTTGGGATTTGCTCCCAAGGCTCAGTATCCCAAATCCTGTTTATCCATTGCTGGGGGAGCTTCATCCTTCTGGGATTGATCCATGGGTGGCTCCTTACAGAGATGGAAAAAAGGGATGGGATAGATGAGGGCTGTGACCGGAGGAAAATGGGAAACCTCTGGAAAACCAGGAATGAGTGGTTCCAGTTTGATCTCCAGGTGCCCCAGATCAGCTTTTCCATGGGGAGGTTGGGAAAAAATCCCTGAAGGAATGAGACTCATCCCTCCCCTTCCCTCTCTCCCTCCTCCACTGGCTCCTTTTGGGGCTGCAGGGTCCTTGGAGGGACTCTGGACCCTCTGGAAAACTGGGAATGAGCGGGAAGAGCGCGACCAGTTTGATCTCCAGGTGTCCCATATCACCTTTTCCAAGGGGGAATTAGGGAACAAATCCCGGCAGGAATTGAGGTCACTCCCCCCTCCCTCCTCCTTTGGGGCCGAGAGGTCCTTGGAGGGGTTTGGGACCCTCTGGAAAACCGGGAATGCCAGGGGAAAGTAGCACTGGGAGTTTGATCTCCAGCTGCCCCATATCAGCTTTTCCAAGGGGAAATTAGGGAACAAATTCCAGCGGGAATGGGGGGCGGGGTCTCCCTCCCTCCCTCCGGAGCCACGGGGTGAAAGCTGAAAGTTGAAGAGTCCAAAGCCGTCAATCCCGACTTTCAGCCGGCGCTGGGAAAGGGAAATATTTGGATAAGGCGCGATCCGGAGCTGCCGCTGTTTACAAATCCCGATCCCACATCAAACGCGGCTCCCTTTGGGAAGCGCTTCCCGCTCTCCCGCTCCTTTTGGGAGCTGTCACGGGAATTATTTGATGTTTCCCTCTCTCCTTTGTTTGTTTACGTTCATTAAAGTCGGGAAAATCCATCAAATCCTTGGCTCCGGTCATCCCGGAGCGCGCGCGGCCGCAGGTGCGGAGCGGCCGGGAATGATGGAGGATCCATTTATCCCGCGAGGCGTGTGGAGGGAATGACACGTTCCCGATAAATCCAACCCCGTTCCCGCCCTTCTGCCTTCCCCCGGCCCTGATGGATGAGTTCCTTATCGGGAACACGGAAAAGCCGCGGTCGAGCTCCGGCCACACTTCCCAGCCGGATGCGGGGGCAGAGGGCTGATCCCGGCGTTCCGTGGATTCCCAGGATGAGCCGGGATTTATGGAAGCTGTTCCCCAACCCTGCTAAACGTCATCTTGGACAGAATCCCAAAAAATGCGGGGTCCCCCCTGGATTTGCCCCGCTGTGGGGAGTTATCCCAAGTTTCTTGCCTCTGGAATTCCCAAGTTTGTTCCCTCTGGAATTGCAGAGTTTGCTGCCTCCGGAATTCCAGAGTTTGCCGCATCTAAAACTCCTCAATTTGTTGCCTCCAGAATTCCCAAGTTTTGCCAGAATTCCAATTCCAAACTTTTTCCCAAGTTTGCCGCCTGCAGAATTCCCAAGTTTGCTGCATACAGAATGAGGCCTCCAAGGCCATTCCCAGGAAAACAAGGCTTCCAAGGCCGTTCCCAGGAAAGTGGGGCTTCCAAGGCCTCACCATTCCCAGAAAACGAGGCCTCCAAGGCCATTCCCGGGAAAACGAGGCCTCCAAGGCCATTCCCAGGAAAATGAGGCCGTCGGGCTAACGAGGAATGGTCGGAGCACAGCTGAACGCTCCGCTGGAGCCGGAGCAAAAGTCGGGATTTACGGAGTCCCCGCGCGGACAGGAAAGGACGGGAAGTTTATCATGAATTAGGGAATTAATGGGGATGAATTCCCACTCGCTGATGGATGGGGTGGACGCTCCATTAGGGAATGATTTAGGATTTTCCAGCTCATTGTGGAACAGGGAGGGCTCGGCCGGGCAGGGCCGGGGTTGGAATGTTGGGATTAGGGAAGAATTGGGGAACAGGGAAGGAATTCCAGGGATTTTCAAGTTATGGATCCGTATTTTTGTATTTTTATATTTTTATTTCCATGTTTTTCACTTCCATGTGGATTTATTAGGGGATAATTTAGGATGGAAGGGATCCTAAAGCTCATCCAGGGTCACCTCCCACTGTCCCAGGATTCCCAGGTTTTTGGGATGAGCTGGGAATGGCAGAGCCCTTCCAGGCTCTGGGATGAGATTCCATAGGCACATCCTCCATGGGAATTGGGTTTTCCACGTCCATAACCCAACCAGATTCCAGGGAAAAAGGGAAGCTCCAGCCTCACCCCGCTGAGTCCCGGAATTCCAAGACCCTGTTCCCTATTCCCAATCCTGGGAATATCAGGGGGATTGGGATAAACTGGGATTTCCGCCCCCAATGCTGCTTCCCCAAAGGAAGGGGCTGGCAACCTTGGAATGTGGGAATGGCAATGCCAAATTCCAAGGTTTTCCTTTCCTTTGCTCCCTGCAGGCATGGAGGAGATCCCACGGCCCATCCAGGATTCTGGGAATATTTTGAAGCAAGGATATCTGGAGAAGAGATCCCGAGGTAAAACCTGGAATTCCAGGAGAAGATCCAGGGCTGCCACCTGAAAATTTGGGAAATTCCAAAATTTCCAGCCTAAAAAAACCAGGAAAACACTGGAAATCCACAGATTTCCACTGGCAGGAGCTTCCAGGTTTTTCCAGCGCCTTGCTGGGCTCATTCCCTTTTCCAGAGCATCCAAATTAAATCCTGGAATTAAATTAAGCCTGGCCCAGGCCTGGAGGGCAAAACTAATGAGGAGAAAAAGCCGGGAAAAGCTCCAGGGATTCGGGATCATCCCACATTTAATGCGGAGATAAGAGCCGGGCTCGGAATCAGCCTCGGCCTTATCTCTCTTTTCCCGTGAAAGCCACAAATTATTCCCTTCCCTAATGGGATTTTCTCGGGAATTATTGATGGGAAGAGGCAGAAACAGCTCCTGGTTTTTCCCTGAGCTCAGCTCGGAGTTAGGCCTGGCTTAACTCCCACTAATCTCTGGTTCAACAACATTTTCCAGAGATTTAACCCCAAATGTGTTCCCTGGCCACATGGAATCCATGAGAAACGCATCCAAAAGGAATAAAATGGAGACCTTTTCATGCTTTTCCTGATTTTTCCTGACTTTTCCCATTTTCCCCCATTTTTTCCTATTTTTCCCTGTTTTCCAGAGCCCAGCTTTTTCGGCTCCGAGTGGCACAAGCGCTGGTGCGTCCTCACCCAACGGAATTTCCTCTACTACGCCAATGAGAAAAGTGAGTGGGAAAAGAATTCCCAAATTTCGGGTGGAAAAGAGGGATCTGATCATGGAAAACTGCAATTCCCAGCTCCTGGAAGGGGAAATCCCAGCTGGATTTGGGGTTTTTTCCATTGGAGCAAAGGGAAGTTCCTGGCAATTCCTCTTTCCCAGAATTTTCCGGCCATTTCCCTTTCCTGGAATTTGCAGCCATTTCCCCTTTCCCAGCATTTTCCCGCTGTTTCCCTTTCCCAGATTTTTCCCAGCCATTTCCCCTGTCCCAGATTTTCCATCCATTTCTTTTTCCCAGAATTTTCTGGATATTCCCCTTTCCTGGAATTTTCCAGCCGTGTGCCTCAGTTTCCCTCCATGGATAAACCCCCCTGAGCCACATCCAGGGGTGGAAAAAAAGCTGGAAAATCCCAAATTTCGTCCAATTCCCTTTTCCCAGGCAAGCAGCCCAAAGGCTCCTTTCCCATCGAGCGCTACCAGGCCCACCTGGATTCCCAGCTCCGGAAAGATTCCCGGAAAAAATGCTGCTTCCAGCTGTTCTGTCCTGGAAGACGCTCCTACGAGGTGGGAAATGGCAGGAAAACGGGAATTTTGGGGGGAAAATGGGAATTATGGGGAAAAAAAAAGGGGGGATTTTGAGGGAGGAAATGGGAATTTCAGGGGAAAAAATGGAAATTTTTGGGGGAAATGGGAACTTCAGGTGTGAAACAGGAATAGTGGGGGAGAAATGGGAATGGATTTCCATGGATTGGACCTGACAGCTTTCCTGGGATAGCCTGGCTAGGATTGCCATGGATTTCCATGGATTTTCATGGATTTTCATGGGTTTTCATGTGTTTCTATTGATTTCCATGGAATTCCATGGGTTTCCGTGGATGAGGTTTTCCAGCTTTCCTGGGATATTCTGGCTGTGCTCCACTCCCACTTGGAGCCAGGAAATAAATCCCGGGAATGGCTTTTCCCGGTGCCCTGGGGTTGGGAATGGCAGATCCCTGCCCCTTCCCCCCAAATCCCAAATCCCGGGATAACAGATTCTCCTGGCAGTTCACAGCTCCGAGCCCGGCCGAGGCCCAGGATTGGGTGGAGCAGATCCAGTTCCTCCTCAGGGGTGAGTCTGGAGCGGGTCGTGGTTTTTGGGATCTTTGGGAAGTGTTTTCCCATCTGGATCGGGGCTTTCCATCCACCCCCAGCCGGATTTGTGGGGAGTTGCTCCAGCTGGAGGCAGAGAAAATTCCAGAAATTCTCTGGAAACCTTTGGAACTTTCCAGAACCTCTGGAACTCCCCAGTTCCCCTCCCTCTGTGTCCCTTCAGGATTCATCCCTGAATTTGGGGTTACTTCCTGGGATTTCCCATCTTTCCTTGGGTTTTCCCTTGGTTTTTTGCCCGTTCTCGGGCACAGGATTTGGATCTCCATCCCACCCCTCTGGAACTGGGAGAATTCCCACTTTTCCATCCCTTTTTCCCTCTTTCCCTGCAGACCTAAGCTCCCTGACCATTCCCTGCGATGAGGATGAGGAGGAGGAGGAGGAAGAAGAGCTCTCCAAGGACCGGGACAGCTCCGATTCCATGAACAATTCCCAAAATTCCACCCTCAATCTGGAGGAGCCGGAAGGCGATGACATCTACGAGGTGCTGCCAGGTGAGCTCCCAAATTCCCAACTTTTCCTTGGAAAAATGTGAGGGAACCTCGGCCGTTCCCACACGGGTGCCATTCCCACATCTCCACTTTTAAACACACCCAAAACTCCAAGGTTTTGTCCCATTTTTTTATTCTGAGTTTTTGATGGACCTCCCAAATCCAAACCTTGTTTTTCTGGGAATTTCAGATCCAGGGATTCTGCTGGAGCAGCCCTCAGAGTTTTCATGGACTTCCATGGATTTTTCAAGGATTTTCATGGGGTTTCATAGGTTTTCATGGTTTTCCATGAATTTCCACGGGTTTTCATAGGTTTTCACAGATTTTCATGCGTTTTCCATAGGTTTTCATGAATTTCCATGGATTTCCATGGATTAGATTTTCCAGCTTTCCTTTTCCAGCCTGGCGAGGGTTTTCATGGATTTCCATGGGTTTCCATGCATTTCCATGGGTTTTCATGGATTTCCATGGGTTTCCATGGATTTCCATGGATTAGCCTTCCCAGATCTCCTGGGACAACCCAACTCATGGATCTTCCTTCATCCCAAACCCCCCAAAACCCCAGGAAAAGCCCCAGTCCCATCCTCCCTCCACCCCCTTCTCCCTCCTTTATCTCCTGACCAAAAACCACGGAAAAAACCCGGGAGACGGGAATAAAAAAACCGGGAAAAGCCACGGAGAGATAATTTCCTCGGCGTTAATGAAGTTTTACAAAAACAGACGCGGCCGAGGCCAAATAAAATTTCACAGGTGATAAATTTTTCCAATTTCCCGGGAAGGATTCGATGGGAATGTTAAATCAGGAGTGAAGGTGTCCGTTCGGAAGCGCCGAGCGCTGCCGGGGAATTTTATCGACTGGAAAATTGAATCAAATTGCTCCATTAAAAACTCGGCTCCACAGAGATTCCGAAGCTTCCCGGGATGTGCTGGCAGCTCCGGACCCCTGGGACGAGGATCCCAAAAGTGGGGTGGGAGGGAGAAGTGGAATTTTCCGAAGTTTTCCAGCTTTTCCCTTTGATTTGGTCCTGGAGAATCCAAGTGTTGGGTGGGATTGGGAAGGCAGAGCTTCACTTCCAGGCCTGATTCCAGGAAAACCCTTGGATCCTTTGGATTTGATTCCAGGAAAACCCTTGGATCCTTTGGATTTGATTCCAGGAAAACCCTTGGATCCATTGGATTTGATTCCAG
>VYZP01028703.1:0-18043 GCA_013400635.1 Hypocryptadius cinnamomeus | reverse complement strand
GGAGGGGAAAAAACGGAATCACAACCCCAAACACTCCTTTAACCCTCTCCAGAGGTGCCTTTTCCCATCCAGAGCATCAGGGCTAATCATAAACTAGAGCACAGCTTGTCCAGTTGAAAAAAAAGCAGTGGGCAGACACTGGAGAATGGAAAGTAGAGTTTGAAGATTAGCTATGCCAATAATTGAGTGTTTAAAATCTCTCTTTCTACAATACTTCTTCTTCTGCAAGCCCTTCAGACCGGAATTTAGTTGTTCAGTATATAAGGCTTCAGGGAAGGTGAGAAATACTCACAGGACATGCAAGGGTTTTGATGGCTGAGAGCACTCAGTACAAGATTGCCAAATAAGTGGTGCAAGAAAAGCAATAACACTTTCACAATCAGAAAGGGCAGTTATAAAACCAATTTTTAAATTTTTTTTACTCAGTTGTAGAACATGATTGATGCTAGGTCTTAGTAGTTTATCCAGATCTAAATGAACCACCACATCTGAACCTGTCTGGTGTTTCCAGAGTTTCTTGCATCAACTTCTGCTCAGTTTGCATGAACTAGTGATAAACCTCCAGCTATTTAGCAAGTTCTACCACACAAGTAAAGGTTAATGGCACAGTATGAAGGACAAAACATTCAACCAATAGAGAGGAGGTGAAGGTAAAGCCTGTCTTGCAACTTGGAGAGCAATTTCAGTTTATAATTGCTTCCTCCTTTAGAGCTCCAGGGGATTGCCTAAATTAGATCAACGCGTTGCAATTGTTTAGAAAAAAGGAAAGCATTTTGCAATGTCAAAATATTCTGAACCAACCCGTAGACTCTTCCTTTGCACTAAAATTTTACAAAAAGCATGCCATGAACTTATCAGGAAAGTCTAAATTATGTTTAGGATGCCAAGGAATACACTAATATCCAAGTAAGTTCTTCTCAGAAAAGGCAACTTACAAGTCTTAATTTTCAGTTCCCTAGCTTTCTATCCTGTATAAATGAACCATAATTTACATGGAAAACTGTATCTCAAAATGTTTAAAGAGAGAAAATGAATTTATATGAAAATATTAACTAATAAACATGAAAAACATGGACAGCATTTAAACATTCTTTAAAAACCTGTGTAATTAAGCTAGACAACATCGATTTCCACTGCAATACTATCTCAGAGTAGTAGATCTGGAGAGAGGCAAGAAATCCTTTCAGAATAAGCTATAGTCTGTTCAGCTGATCACCCTCTGAATGCACAGATTCAAGTTCCTTGTAGTACTGAAAGAGGAGAAGATACCTGATTTCATGGAACAGCTTTTTGAAAATAAAAGGGTGGCTTTCAGCATGGAAATGTAATCTTTAAAAGCAGCAGCTATGTAATGCTACCTCCAGAAAAAGAAACACAGTGCAATGTACTCTTTTCACAGTCACAAAGGACCAAAATCCTCATTTGGCCCCACGTACAAATGGGAAATTTACAACAGAATACGTTTAGTTAGAATTTATGCTAAAGTACAGGGAAATGTTAAATGAACTGTAGTATGGGGACAAACCCATAAAGATAAAGTAAAAAATAATTACCTTCCTAAAACAATATGGGGGGAGTGGGAGGTTTTCTTAGGCATTAACTTTATTATCTGTATTCAGTGTAAGCCAAGGAGTTGTCTGCTTTTTGCAAAGCTGTTTGTTGCTTGCACCATGTACAGAATCGTTCTGATCTCAACACAGAACAACAGAAAATGTTGAAAACATACTTTGTGAAGCCATGATAATTATGCTGGCTATTGCATTTTCTTTGCTTCTATAAACTGTACTACTGACGGCTTGTAATAGACAAAGGAAAACATTTCCAAAGGGAAAAAACTTCCAGATCTCTATAAGCCTCTTGCGAAGGGAATAAACCAAGCCCAGTGAATATCCATACCTTCAACAGCGTCAGTAACTGCAGAAAATGGTCACGTACCTCTGAATAGTGTATCCCCATGCCTATTCTTCACTCTGGAGTTCCTTCTTGTTCAACAGCCCAACAAGTTACCCTCACCTGAAATGTGCTTGAGCCTGTTTGAATCTGGTTAATAGTTAACATAAAAGTATCACTTTTTCTTAAGCTATTTTTTCTCTCAGTGCTTTCTACTTAGTAGCATAAAACAATTGTCTTCAGAAACCCAACCCAGGGAGGTAAACGTGAGAACAGCAGCTTACGGGAGACTGACGGAACAAGTTACAACACAGAAGCATTTTCCTTTGTCATTTCTGCAATAACATCCTTCAGTTACCTAAAAAGGAAAGTAGCAAAACAGGTTGAGGAGAGGAGGGAGAGAGAAGGGAAGGAAGTTTCACAAATAAAGAAATGGAGGAATAAAAAGAATAAAAAGCATGAAATCTAAAACTTGAAATAATGAAGAATTGTACTTAGTTTGCCACCCACGCTACTGTTGACTAAAACACATTCCAAACCTTCTGCAAGAACACCTCAAATGCCCATCAAGAAAGGGGAAGCAACTAAATCCCACGCCTTTAATGAGAACTCCCAGTATAATTAGCCTCTCACTCTTTAATTAAACAGGCCGACCACTTTCATCATTTATGCTCAGTCTTCTCTTTCTAGCCCAGCCCAACCAATGAATATGACTCATGTCTAACCTGATAATTTTATATGCTGATTGGGAAGAGAACTATTGCTGATGGCCATGAGGATAAGATGCTGATGGCATTTCTGTACTACACTCAGTCTTTCTGAGCAAGGCATGTGTATTTCAAATTTCTGCATTCACCTCAAAAATACATTTTCCTTTTATAGTTTAAATCACGTTTCATGTATTTCAAACAAATTTTTAAAAAAAGTTTTAAAACATATTCATGTAAGCATGCATCTTAAATCCAAGCCCTCTGCCTTACATTTGAGAACATTTATTTCCAAATAATTTTCATATTTATTCTCAGCGAGGTGGAGGACCATATAAAATTTCTTATTCTATCTCCAGCCTTGTCTAATTAAAGTAGTACAACATCGCTGGCTGTAGTGTTCTTTTTCTGGCACCACTTGTAGCCCTTTCAGTGGCTGTTTATCAGAAGAAAGTTAGGCTGGCAGGTAACAGACACACACATAACACCTACCTGTGACAGACTCACTAGGATCCTCACAACAGACTGGTCTTCAAGCATGTGGTGAATATGACATTGGACTAAGAACATGGAAGAATGAGTAACACCTCAAAGGTGAAAAGGTCTTCCTCACCGGTATTTAATTAAGATCTTCTTCACATCAAGATCCTAAGATATTCACATCCTCCTGCATCTACTGAACAGCTTGTTGGAATTTATAAACTACAACCTGTTGAAAGAAATATTGAATCACTAAGATGCTACAAAAAACAACTTAGAAGTTCAATTAATATCTTCCTAACAAAAATAAATAAATGTATGGTAATCTAAAAAAGTATTTAAAAAACCCCAACAAACAAACCAATTAAAAAAAAAAAGAAAAAGACAAAAGCCCATCCTCTCCAAAGCAGAGCAATAGCTTCAGGCAACACTTTCCCCAAGCCAGTGTAAATTACCATTTAATCCAGCATCACATCCCAGGTTCTCTTGAAAAGCACTGAAGTGACTACTTTGGTTAGAGTTTCAACTGAAGAACAGTCAAGCAGCCCAACCATGATGAGATATGAAACTCATGCAAATATATATAGTCACAGGTTCACTTCTGACTAACCTATTGCTTCAGTGCTCTTTGCCATACTTGTAAATGAAGATTAGAATCCTGAATTTTTTTTTTTAATTTTTTTAATGAATAAGGGTTTTTTTCCTCCAAAGGGTGCCAAGACAGTGCATCGGCAAACTGTCCCCTACCCAGTCTCTGTAGGAAACATGATTCTTACTTCCTGACAGAATTCAACAACACTTCAGATGTTTCATGTGAGCCAGAAGGGAACTAAATATTTTTCAGAAGGGCCCTCACCAGGGCAATAATAAGGTAAAATAATTTTATAAACTAGCTATCAATAGCTTAAGAACAGCATATTCAATAAAGGTCACAGAAGATCATCTGTCTCTTTAAATTCCAAGCACTAGAATTTGTATTGCCACAAATCACATGAGCTATGTTACTCTCAGGAAGGCAGCCTGTGGCTTGTTGGAGTCATGCGTGCAGAACAGTCCTCCCAAATGCACATTCCCAAGAAATGCAGTCGTGGAATGGCCAATGTCTGCACAAGAGGGACACTGACACCTTGCACTTTCCCTTAGAAGACTGTTAACCACTTGTATAACATCCTTGCAAGGTCCCTTGCACCTCTGCTGCAGGACAGGATTGACTCAACAGACCCAACAAACACAAAGAAACCCCTCCATGGCATGGACCAGAACCTGTATTTTATAACACTAAACTGAGTTCATGCTGTGTCCAGCTCCAGGCCTGACCACCTGGACTTCAGTTCTGAAAGAGCATTTTAAAACAGAATACTTAATATCTTAGCTTCCCTGGTTCTCTATGTAAGGGCAGCCCATCCTGGGAAGTTTCTGTTTCTAGGCTTTGTGGGTTTTATTCTCTCTTTAGATGCATTACTTTGATTTTCTTTTTCCTTTTCAGATGGGCTAACATATCTTTTGCTCTTCACTTGGTTCCCATGAACAATATCAGGAAATATATCGTACATCCCATATGCCACCACAAGGTGATATAGGTAAAATGTTTCAGATCATTCCCAGCTGGCAATTCTATAAAACAAAAATTGGAGGATGGTGTTATCTGGGAATAGAGCAGAGAAAAGTCTTCAATATTTCTCACTAAGTGGGCTGTCCTGGGTTGACTATATGATGCTTTTTATCCCCAATCGTCTTGTTCTGTTTATACTAAATAATAAGTTTTACACCTTTAAGACTTTTCCAGAGAGTGAAGGGGGGAGGGAAGAAGTGCACAGTTTGTTCTCGGACACTGCACTCACGCACTCACTCACTCACTCACTCACTCATTCCTCCACATCCCTGCTCCCGGACTGTGTTTGCAGATAGACAGACAGCAGGACAGAGCTTTTTTTTTGCTTTTAGTTAGTTTGAGCTAGCTAAAGCAAAAAAAATTCCCTGAACTGTAGTTCTTTTTTTCCTTAGACCTGTTCAAGCCTGCTCTGGACTGAACACCCAGCAGAGCACCGGCAGCTCCACCTGTGGCCCACCGGGCCGGGCCTGGGCCGCGGCATTCCCAGAACCAGGGACTGATCAGAGACTGAGTGAGCCGAGCTGCGACCCAGGGAGGGGACTGTTCTGAGTTTGCCATCTCTTTTTTAGAACAGCAAGAAAGTTTATTGTTTCATATTGTTTGGGTTCTATTGTTTAATAAACAGGTTTTTTTCCACTCTTCTCCAAAGAAGTATTTTCTCCCGAACCGGTTGCGGGGAGGGGCCAATTGAATCTGCTTTTCTAGAAGAGCCCCTTTAAGAGTCATCTCCCAAATTTGCCCTGAACCAAAACAAATACATGGGCGTATCAGACCTGCTGAACTGTGATGTTTTTCATTGAGAAATCACCTTTTTGGCTTTTCCACAGACTGTGACCTACTTGATAAAGCAGAATTGTTTCCGTGGTGACTCTCAGGTTTTGTTTCCTAACAAGTACTTACTTCATTCATTTTCCTAGGCAGGACAGCATATCATTAGCACCCACGTTTCAAAGAATTTATAGCATCAAGAAGCCAGGCCAGTTTCAGCAAGGATCAAACACCCCAAGGCTGACTTCAATTAATTCAGTGGTTAGGCAGGGGTCTCTAATATATTGTGTTCACAAAGTTTATGGAGGTGGCTTGGAAATAATAAGAATTAGTGTTAGCACCCTCTCTTGACTCAAAGTTTAAACAATGTTTTCAAACTCAATTCAGTTCCTGAGAATCCCTACAGAAGCAGGGTAATTCAGAGCAAACTCTTTTGTATGTTGTGGGGTTCACACCTTTCAAATCACTTCTGGTTTTATTCTAAGATTATCTAACAAAGAAGGATTGTCCCAAACAATCAGCAATTCAGAAAACAAGCAACTGGTGTGGAACCAGTGACCAAAACAGCTTTTGTACTACCCACAGCAGCAGAGATCACATTCACAGCTAGAAAGTCTTGAGAAAAGGTGGATTCTTCCTCCTTTTATCCCAAAATATAGTGGTTACAGCACTTAGTAAGACAGGTAGCAGTATGGATAAATATCTGCCACAGCCTCAGGGAACAAGAATAACCAAGTTCCTCATAAGTATTCTAATGACAGGTTAGATGCCTCTTTACCTCACCAGATCCATGGTGCAATTTGGTCTTTCAGAATTCATGCAACGGTGCTATTTATCATAGCATGGCTCCACTCCTTAAATACGGCCAAACAAGCAGCACCTAAACATGCTGTCCTATGCATGCAGATCTCACACAGAACTCTACTGCTGCTCCTTTTATTGGCACAAGCTTCTGGCAGTGAATCATCAGGAGACTGACCAGGGAGTGCAGCAGGAGGTGCAAGCACAGGAGTCAAACCAGAGGTAAGTTCATGTGCATCCATGCTCACCTTCTCCCTCGCTCGTCTCCATGCAGATGTGCTGTCCTGGTTCTGTGCAGCTGGTTCTCAGAGCAGCCAGGCTGCCATCCTTCCTGACTGCTGTGCATCAAAGGGCAGGTGTGCCAGAGGTGGAGAGGAAAAAGCCTCTGGCCTATACAAATGGGAAAAAGGAGTAACAGATGATTTCATTTTCTTCTCCTTGTTTTTTTCCCCATGGGATGTCACTGTAGATGCATGGAAATCTCAGCATTGAAAGCATGTACATAGATTAAATAAAAATCTTGTTGTTATAGCTGCAAAAGTATTTGAGTTTTCCCTGCAAGTTAACCCAGAGATTCTGACACCTGCTAGCCTGGTGTCTTTCTGTCCCAGTTATAGTGTATGTGAAAGCCATATGACTCTCTCAAGAGTACACTGATGAATTTCTAGACTTTTAAGGTTTGTTTTCATTAATATCAAAAACCTTGAGAAATAGCATTTTTGAATGCATCTTTCAGGCATCTTCCTCTACCTGTTTTTTCTTTTTAAAATAATTCAGTTATTTCCAGTTTGCCATGGTAAATGTCACTCTTTGGCATTGTTTCGTTGCATAAAAAGACTAGATCATTGTTCAAAGCCCCTATGACTTGGCCATTGATATTAATGAGACAGCTGTGTGCCAAGCCTTGGAGTGGATTGGTGCATTATATCTGATTGACAAAGCTTTCATATTCAGTACAGTACATAGAAAATTGCACACCATAAAAAAGGTAATAATTTAGCTACTGCATAGATTCATCTTTAGTACAAACTGTGACTTAGGCTGAACTTTTCAGGTTTTTTCCCAAACAATGGTCCGCATGCAGAAAAAGAGGAATGTGTTTTTTACTTTTGTTTGAACTAAATAAAATAGCAGAAAGCAGTGGAATATTTACTCTGAAACTGTGTTTCCAGAGCACACCGGTAAGAGGATTTCTGTTGTATTGACAGAAGAATTGGTGTGTTCCCCTACAAAGTGGATGGACCACAATGAGTTTGGATTTCAATATTGAAAGTATAATATTACACTGTACATATATTCTAATAATATATAATGATATATATTTTTATATTATATCTATCAATCTATCTATAATATTCCAATTGTGGCTCAATCCAAATGTTGTAGTCACTCAAGGGATATGACAGATTTAATGAAAAATAAAGATAATTGACAACCCACTCCCTCCCTCCTGAAGAAATTCAGAGGAAACAAATAAAAAAATATTTTACATGCCCTTTCTACAAGCTACAAACCTTAATGATCTTCCCCATGGTGATTCAGATAAAACACTCTGGGTTTATGACCTGTTCCATCCATGCTAATTACAAAGGTTGCTACAACCAAAAAGCAGGGCATAACTACGCAGAGAGCATTACGATTTCTGCTCAGACAAGCTTTACTGTGACCACCAGACAACGCCTAAAATCCAGGAAGATTCAGCCTTTTCTCCAAGAAACACAGATTTACAATAGAAAAGACCATATGTAGAGAGAAAGGAAGGTACTCATCACAAACTAGCATCAATACAGGCTCCCAGGTTGGTTCCTTCTCATCCTGAAGCCTTTGACTCATTTGTAGTCCATATTAAGCAGGAAAAGCTGTAGACAATCCTTCCTTTACACAGGTACTTATTCTGGCAGCCCTTGGGAAACAGACCTTGGGCAACCTTCAGGAGACTCTCCTCTTGGGTCCTCCTGTGGAATCCCACACCACTCTCTTCCTAATGAACAAAGAGCATGTGCTCTTCCACACAGCCCCAAGATGTGGTGCCTCCTCGTGCTGCTCTGCTCCCAAGGAATTGCCTTTTCAGCGGGATTCACAGCAGCCTCCACTGCAGGTGTTGACACAAGCCACTGCAAGAAGAGTCCCAACCCGGAATGTTTCATGAATGTTGTAAGTTGGGTCACCTTCTTTCCTTTTCTAAAGCTTCACTCCCACTACCACTACCACTGACTAAGAGTGCCTATCAGGAGGCTAAAGTTCCCTTCAAAGGGGTCCCTCCAGCAGCACAGACCTAGAGGAAAAGTTGATGCTCCTATCCAAACAGTCTGAGCTAGAGAGAAGTATTCCTTTGCAGTGGAAACAAAGGCTGGCTTCTAGTCTCAAGGCCTGCCCTTCTGTAACAACCTCTTTGCCTAGCACAGTGGTAAGGGTGCTTGTACCCCTTCTTCAAACAACAGATTCTCAAAACAAAACCCCCTTGCTCTGAATCACCAAAGATTTCCTCACAATGGCAGCAGCGTAGTAGGTGGTGCTGTGAGTCTGAAATAGGAGATCCACTCTCCCTGGCTTGCTTAACCACACTTCGGCAAGAAAGGACTCACTGTGGATCAGATAGAGATACTGCTGCATGTTTACTGTCTGGAAAGGTACAACGTTGTTGTGGGGAGAGTGGGAGCTTCAGACAATGTTCATTAGAGAAGCTCTTCTGTTGAGTCGTGAGGTGCTGAAGGGACCCCCATGATTTCTAAACTCCTTCTCAAAGAGGAGCTTGGGTGCAGCTGAGTCCAGTCTTGGCCTCTGACTCTGACTGCTGAAGGCTAAGGAATTATAAAGGTGTGATTGAACCATTCTACAACTTTGTCCTGCAGGACTAACCATGGTAAACCAGATATATTTATATTAAAAAATGATTTATTATAATTAATAATTAATTAGACAAAAATAACATAATTAGAATTTTTTACTACACAGAAGAGTAGCTAAAACTACTGGTATAAGATAATATAGTACAATGCATTATATCAAAGCAATAATATAAAAGCAATTGTACTAAAGCTAGCAAAAAGAAACAATTATTAAAGTAGAGATTGATGTAACTCACCCCCACCCGTACCAACAACTGCGGGCAAAATCTCTTTTGCTCAGCTTTGAGGAATAACTTTGAGGGCCGTCCCAACCCAAAGCAGAAATCTTCATACACACTCCAAGGGATATGTTAGAAGAACTTAACCATATGAAAGTGGGCTGGACTTTGAAAGTATAAAGTGATTGATTACCTTATGTAATCAACCTTATGTCTCCACGCTGGTTTAGCAATTTATCTTTGCCAGACCTTTGTTTCATTATCAGGATGGTAATTTGGGGTTGATGTGTCAGACCTGGCATAATTCAACACCAACAGGAATACATGATGCTCCTTCTCTGCCTACCACTGATAGCTTGCAAAACAGGACATTCTTTGAGTGGTTTGACCACATTCCAAGGCAGAATATCATACAGACCTGTGTCAGCCTTACAAAACAGGATAAACTATCTCCCAAAAGATTAGTTACTCACTTTGCCCCATAACAGGGAATCAAATTCCAGACAACTACCATCTAAGCAGGTCTGATGAAGACTTTACTGAATCCTGCTACTCTTATATGTCTGTGTAGTGCTTGAGTGCCACAGCTACAGCAATTACTACAATTTGAGTGATATTAAGCATTAAGTAGAATACACAAACCACTTCACAGAAATCCATCCCAACTCCTCTAGCTGCTGCTTGCATCCTCCAGCCTCCATGGCTACAGCATGGCAGCTATAGGATCATCCACAATAAAGAGAGATCTAGGGTTTGTTTTCCTGCAGGAATCCCTTTTGGTGTCCCTCCCTACCAGTACAACACAGAGCAGTAGAGAATGGCTAGCAGTATGCTGTCACATTTATCTCCCTGGCATGTCCTTGGCTAGCTTCACATTCCTGGGCAGAAGCAGCGTCCAAACAGTTCTTACACCAATATCTTCACTGTAAATGCATGATAACAAACGGTCCTTTGGCTTTCCAAAGAGTGAAATTATCAGATATCATGGATTCCCCAGCGAGGAATACGAAGTTCCAACGGAGGATGGATACATTCTTGGCGTTTTCAGAATTCCTTCTGGAAGGAACAGCCAAAATACAGGTATGACATATAGCATATAAGGACAGTCTGAGAGCCAACTCTTACATGGATTCCCCATCCTCCTCTTTGCAAATGCAAAGTTCCATACCTTTCCATCTCAGCAAGGGTACCCAGTCATTCAGACACATTCATATACAGAATGCGGCCCGAATTCTGTATATCGGTTAAAACACTCCTGCAAAACCAAATGCTGCACCCCAGATTTAAGTGCACATTACCTAAGCTTAAGAAAATCTCTTCTGTTTTAGGGAAGAAGCCTGCAGTCTTGCTACATCATGGTATTTTAGCAGAGTCTTCTCACTGGATTGCCAATCTGCCCAACAACAGCTTGGGCTTCATCCTTGCAGATGCTGGCTATGATGTCTGGTTGGGAAACAGCCGAGGAGACACCTGGTCTTTAAAACATAAGACCCTTAAGCCCTGCCAGAAAGAGTTCTGGCAGTTCAGGTACTCTTTGGAGAAAGAATTTCTGAAGAAAGCAACTATCAAGGAACTAGCAAGATTAGGCAGTTGCTACTAGAATGCAGAACCTTTCCACTTCTGGCTGTATGAAAAGAATTCCCTTCTAAATTATATGAAAACATAACATGTTTTCATATAAACTGACTTCAAGTGGGACATGCAACATTTAAGGAGACTAGACAAACTCTTTTCCACAGATGCAGCCACTCCTGGGCATATCAGGGAGGTTATAAGAAGGAATTGGCTGCATGAGCTGGACAGGCTCTTCTGGAATCAGCACACAGAGAAGCAAAGCTGGAAGTACACAGGTCACCTTTGCTAGTTCCTGTGGGAAAAGGCTTCCAAAACTGGGAGGATCTGTAACCTTGAAGTCTCCACCAGACACCATGTCCCAAGTGCAGAAAGGACAGGAGAGTGCTCAGCTCAGTCTAGAAATCTGATCTACTACGACTGATGTTATGTGAGAGAAAAATACTTCTTGTAACCCATGCAGGTGAAAGCACTGATTGAATTCAGTTCCCCAAGGGCTGCAGCTGTCAGGTGAAGCTGGCACCTCATCCACACAGAGCCCAAGGCATCAGGCAGCCAGGCTGCACAGCTGCACCCCTCTGCCCACTGCCCCAGCTCAAGCCAGGATGCAGACACAGTGTGCAACCTCCTCCTTCAATGGGTCCTGCTTGGTGCAATGAACAAAACTGACACTCAGTAACTCACACTGGGATAGTCAAATTGTCTGCCAGCTTTTTGTGTTTCTCCCCACAGCTTTGATGAGATAGGTAAATATGATATTCCAGCCGAGGTGAACTTCATCATTAATAAAACTGGACAGAAGGATGTTTACTATATTGGTCACTCTGAAGGATCAGCTGCAGGTAATGTTAGAACTGTCTGGGTACTAAACAGTCAGTGTTAGTGTTTATGATTAATAGATAAGGTCTGTGAGCAGATTCTGGGGTACTCTGGGGACAGTATACCATTGTCCTTTTACAAAAACAAACTCTGAAACAGAGGAGAAAATGGGGGGGGAAGTGGCATTAGAAAATTATTTTCCTTTCTTCCCATATGTGCATTTTAAGAATCTTTTTACAGAATTAATAGCTCAGATGAAATCACCACCTTCTTTGTCTTCAGATAATTATGTCAGCCAGTCAAATCCATCAGTGGAGAAATTTAAACACATTCAGAAAACAGGATGGGACAAAGCCTTTTTAGCTTTAATGCCTTCCTTATACTCTTCCTTTATGTGTGAATTCACTTTCATGCAAGTATGTGCTTAATTACAAGGAAAAAATTTATTCTTAATCTTCAGATAATTTTTGTATTGCTGAATGGCAGCATGCACATGTACAGTCTTTTAGAGACTGCAAGATGATAAACTTTTTATTTTGAATTTAGGGAACTTTAGAGAGAATTTGAATTTCAAAAATCTGATTAATATATCTTTTCAACCAAAACTGGCCTTAACACAAAATTATCCGTTCTGACAAAAGTAGTACCAGCACATGCTCTAATGAGCTTGCATCCTTAGAATGAACTTTATCTTCCAAATAAAAGTTTTAAGCAAGAATCAAACATTCTCTTTAGGTCTGCAGCACAGAAATAGAAAACAGCCAATGGGATACTAACCTAGCCTCACTCCTTTGCTGCCTACTGCTTTTTTATTTATTTGGTCTGTGGAGATCTCTTTATCAACTGGACTTCTTTTTCTGAGCTTGCAGGCTTCATAGCACTTTCTACTTATCCTGATTTGTCTCAGAAGGTTAAAGCAGTCTTTGCTTTGGCACCAGTGACCACCATCACACATGCTACCAGTCCTATGGTAATGATCACATGGATTCCCCAGGCACTGGTCAGGGTAAGTAATTTCTCCTTCTAAAGAGAAAGGCGTAATGGTCTGCTTATCTCTACTGGACTCACTCAACCTGAACTTTTAAAGGGTGATCAGTTACAACTGAATTCAGTGTATCACACTTCAAACTTTCCAAAGACCTAAACTGCAAGGTTTCACATGGTATGGCTTTTGCAATTTCTTTAAGGTAGCAGGCATACTTTCACCATTATTTATATAAGTCAAGTATTTCTGAAGAAAACTTTCAAATACCAGAACAAAAGAAATCTAATATAGTCCACTAAATATAGCCTTAAGCACTAATAAAAACCACAGGTAAGATATTTCACATCTTAATTTTATCAGACATGCAGATTTATGGTTGAAAAGTATTTACTTGTAAAGTGATAAATGAAACTTAAGCACCAGAAGGTGTCAACTTAATAGAATATGCTGGGAATCACCATCATGCATCATGCATGCTATACTTTACGTCAAACCACAGAAGCACATCCTCTTTCTGTCCAAACTGCACCCATGATGTGACTATAGAGCATTCAGCTCTACACCCTTCTCATTTGTCTGATCCCTCTTTACTTCTCATTTGTCTGATCCCTCTTTACTTAGGAGTGGTACTCACAGTACAATTTGCACCTGCCAGGAAAAAGTATTAGGGCAAAAAGGCACTTCCTGTATTCTGCAGCCATCAGTGCAGCCAATTTCCTTTCTCACTGAGATCAGTACACTAAAAACAGATGGACAGTGACCTCCAGCACTCGTTTCAAGGAGAAGGAGGAACAAGTGGTTTGCCCTTGGGAAGAACACTATAAAGCATAGTGGGATGGCAAGCAATTTCTGCAATCTTGCCTCTTGTGAAGAGGCAAGGCTATTAAAGAGTGACTTAAAGAAGAGGGAGTTTTCTGCATGAAATAATCTTGCAACAGCTAAGAAAAGTTTTGCACTTTTCCTCCCCCCAGTTACTTCTTGGCTGCAAAGGATTTCTTCAACACAATGAGCTAATGAAAGGACCTGTAACACAGTTCTGTGCATGTCTGGGGAAAGTTTGTGGCAATATCTTCTGCTACCTAGCCGGGGGCACAATACAAAATATGAACACGGTAAGCACCTCCAAGAAAAGCTTCATACAAGTAAATCTGAAGAAGCTTTGAAGGGCAACTGGACAAAGATCTTTTTTGCACAATTCATATATTTTTCTTCCTAAACAACAAGACATCTGACTCCTCCGAACAGAAGAGATAGTTTCTTTTTGCTTGCTGCACACTGAAACATTTCCAGCCAAAACTCAAAGCTTTCTTCACACTTCTCCCAGCAGAAAGATTGCATTCCTTTACTCTGGCTGCTACCTCTTGTTCTTACAGACCTTTCACATGTCTGTTCTCCAGTCACCTTTCATCTCTCAGACTATTTAACAAGGGTACCCATAAAAAGCTCTCACACATGCAGCTTCATTATGCTCAAGAGAACTGTAGAGAAATTTTCTCTACTGATTATGCACAGCACTGTTTAAAAGCATTATACAAATCATACAAACTGGGAAAAAAAAGGCCACACACGCTTCTCAAATGATGTTTTCTCTATGTTGAGAATGTTGAAAAGGTTTTCCCAAAGATATAAAATCCTATGTAATCATTCCTTCTGTAAACTAGTGTATTTGTGAATCTTTCCTCAACTTCCATTTTTATATCTCAAGAATATCCTATAAAAATGGGGTATGCAGCAGTATGTTGCTCAGGGTCTTCACAGCTTTATTCTGTCACAGCACTGGATCTCTGCCTTCATAACACTTCTGCTTTGTCTCCAGAGTCGAACAGATTCATATACTGGACACTACCCAGCTGGAACATCAGTACAGAATATTATTCATTGGCAGCAGGTATAACTGTGCTGACATATAAACACTCTTAGTATGGCTTTTTATGCAACTGACAGCCAACAGGGAAGTCCAGAGCTGACAGATCTGGAAATCTGCCCATCACATCTTCTCACCTGTCACAGAGGGAGCCCTGTTCCCCATGGCTCACCAGATCATTCCCCAAATTTCCCCTTTGGCACCAGGCTCTGAGATTTCCCCAGGGCACATCACACCTCTCATGGCTTCCAGCCTTCGTCCTTATTTGTGGAGATGTGTGCAGAAAGCTGCAGAAGTGAACACAAGCACAATCTAGGCACTTGGCAGGTGGGATAAGTGAGAACTTTACAGTCAGGGATGAACCAGACAAAGAAGTGATCTAGGTTAAAGCTTGTCTCCCAGAGGGTTGATTGCAGCCTTGATTACCTCCAAAAGCCAGTTTACTGCACAAATGCTTCTGCTGGCACAATGGCAAAATGGGGAACTGCCTCTTCTGCTGGTACCTTATGCCACTTTCAGACCTAAGCTTGTTCTGCCTAGGCTCCAAATCAGACCAGGGCAAGACGGCATTGGCTCAGAAACACATCACTCCATGTGAACTGCAAACATAAGTGAACTGTGAACTTAAGTGAACTCTAAGTGAACTGTGCCACTTAAACCAGCCCTAAAATACATGTGTGCTGCTGTACATCCCCTGCCTAAAATTCCTAGTATCCAGACCAGAAACCCAGCACCCAGAGCCAGAAAACAGAGATGAGCTAGCAGATTTCTATCATATCCTCAGTTACTTAGATGTTTAAATTTTAAAAAATGAACATTATCAGTAAGGTTAATCCTTTATTATTTTGATATTCCTTTTAGACAAACCACAGAAGACAACAGTTTAGTGCTAAGGTAATCACACTCTGCTCTCAATATTCTTGTATGCAGTTCAGAGCCTCTGATATCGTTGCCACTCCTGTGAGCAGACCAGACCAAACAGGCACACAAAAGTCGAGGATTTTGAGGAGGTATCCCAGGCTAGTGAGAGCCCTGACATGCTCCTGCACCACAAAGAGCTATGTGAGCTAATCAAAGAGCCAATCAAGATAGGGCAGCAAGGCTCTAATTACTAAACATAACAAGGGTGGTGGTTGAAGATCAGGAGAAAATGTTAGCAAGGGGAAAGGTAGTGAAACAACTTATCCCACGATCCCTCCTCAGTATCCCTGGAATCCTGTCTACTGTCTGAGACCTGAGTTCAATCATATGCAGGAAAACAGCTCCTGCACTCTGTCTCTTAACATTTTCATTTTATCTGTCCTCGTTACAATATTAACAGTTAAAACGTGCAGACCAATTTCAAGCTTATGACTACGGCTGTAAGGAAAACATGAAGAAATACAACCAGGTAAGGCAATTCATTTTTCTGAGAACTCATCCTTGTGTCCTGGCAAAACTAAGAATAGAAAAATTCATATATTAGCACCTTGAATGCTACAAAAAGAAGGGAAGGGTGGTCTTAGGTAAAGCTTCACCTGAATCTAATACTCATAATTGTCAGCACCTATTCACAAACACGGCATATACAGATTTTTGCAGCCNAGACACCTTTCATACACACATATGATCTTTAAATACCTGAAGTTTAAACTTTGAAATGGGCAATGTTTTACTTCCAATACTGTGGAAGGTTAGGAAATGGCCCAAAAAGCAGTCAAGAAGAAAGATAACTGAACCACTCTTTGATAAGGGCAAGTTTCAAAACATCTTGTGCATGGTCCCTTACCACCCTTTGATAATGGCAAGTTTCAAAACATCTTGTGCACGGTCCCTTACCACTGACAAATAACCATTCTGCATTAAGTCTTTTGGTTCAGATCTCAGATGATCTCCATTTTAATCTTCTGTGTTTCTTGAACTTCTTCGGTGATGACAAGCAAGGCAGGGAATGGGGTTAGGGCAATGAGCAATAAGAGGGTGGCCTTCATCCTTATGGTTTTACTGTAGGCAGTGCAGAAGCAAAAGACAAAGAGAGGTGCTTGCACAGAAACCTTTCTCTAAACACAACTTTGATGCAGCAGCATTCACTCAGGTCTCCTCCCTGTCTTACAGACTGCTCCTCCTGCCTACAAGATAGAGGAGATAAAGACACCAATTGCTGTTTGGAGTGGTGGACAGGACAAACTTGCAGATCCAAAAGACATGGCAAGGCTACTTCCTCGGATTACTAATCTCATTTACCATGAGCATTTTCCTGCATGGGGACATCTTGATTTCCTCTGGGGCCTTGATGCAACTGAGAAAATGTATCTGAAAATCATTGAACTACTAAAAAAATATGCTTAAAGTGCCACAGAAGGATTTAATTCATGCAGTAGAAACCCCAGAGATTTCTATTTAGTAGTTGATTACTGGTATAGGGATAGGTATAGATGTTTACAAACCACTGAAAATTGGTTTGCAATATTTTTACATTGCTTCCTATGGTGTTACACTATTTTGGTGATTGCAGTCTTTCTGAAAAAGCTGAAGTACATGTGAATGACCACTGAAAATACAAATATATTAGAACACTTCAGGGATCCCTTACTTTGGAAGATTTCAGTTTTTATACGACTGATTTTGCTAAGATTTCATTTTCTGTTTCCTTGGTGATCTGCACTACATATTTCACTTTAGACAAAGGTGATTTCCCCTGAAAACCCAAAATGGGAGGTAATTTCTCTGTTTACTGAACTTTGCTGAAGTTGAGTCAGCTGCCATCCTGATAAAGTCTCACCTGTTTTCCTCCCCTCACAATACCAACAAGAGCAAGGAAGACCCAAAAGATTTTCACTTGTAAAACTACCCTGGCATCTAAGCAGACAAGAGTTGGCTATACTGGCCCAAATGCAAGAAATCCAACACCATAATATATATGTCAGAGAAAAAGCACTTGACTGTTGGACAGATGCTCTCTTACCCTCACACTAACTAATGGTTTGTTACCCCTCCTCCTACAAAGAGCACAACTGTCTTCATGCTCATAACCTGGCAATAGAAGCAAACTGTACATAAAAGACAACTGCATCCATCTCAATAAATATTCCTGCCACCATCAGTAAAGAAGTTGAAGTTCTTCTAGGTCCTCAGCTCATCATGTCAGTGCTTGCCCATGAGACTGTTCCAGGGGATACAGATCATACCAAAGAGTTCATCATTACAGGGCAAGTCAGGAGAGCTCAGGCACTGTGGGTGTTTCTGGGTGGGGGCATAAGCCCAGATTCCTCAGTGAAGACTTGTGGAAAGTGAAACCCATTTGATAATAATCTGGGAGATAAAGAGCAATATAAACAAAACGTGTTTGTCTCTCCTAATACAGAAAACACATGCAAAGGCCACCTTCATGCAAACATATGCAAATGACACACCTCCTCTAGCAACCTGTGGTACCACTGGGAACTGAGTTCTCACCTCCTGGGGACATTTGCAGTCCAAGCCACAGAGTGACTTCTCT
>VYZP01028702.1:21700-34767 GCA_013400635.1 Hypocryptadius cinnamomeus | reverse complement strand
TTTTTTTTTGCATCCACTTCTATTTTTGGTTCCTTCCCCTTTGACATACATTCCTGGTAACAATTAAAAGCAGCTCTTCTTACTACAAAATTAGAGCTGATCACTGAACACTTTATGTATTATATACATTTTCTGTATTGTGTATCAAATACATTAGATGCTGATTGTTATATGTGAAATAGAAATGGGAAGTCAGATTGTCCTTTTGCTTACAATGGTGTAAACCAGCAGAGTGAAAGATGGATAGAAAAATTATTGATTGGTGCTTGGCTGTCAAAAGAAGCAAGTAATGCAGAAATAGGGACTTCTTGTGCTTTTGTGGGCTCTGAGTGATCCCTGTCCCTGACTGTGGAAAGTCTTGGAATGAAGAGCAATGCACAAGGTCATTCACATCTTTCCCCTCTTGAAGGAGCCAGAGCTGACACTGCAGGACATCACACTAGTAGGTGTAATGCTACTTGCTGTAGGGGGTTGCTCCCATTGTCACACTGGAGTTACAGGTCCTGTCTCCCCTTTGACACAGCTCCTGTCCTTGCAGGTCGAGATGGACTTGGTGTCTGCTCTGTCTGTGGACAGACTCTACACCAGAGGTGTAAAGGAGAAGTGGATGACCTTGTCCATCACAAATTCCCACAGCCTTAATTCCCACGTGCTCTTGCTGACATTAACTACTGAATGTCCCTTCATCTAACTGATTTCCTCCAGAAAAGTATTCCAGTATTTCTGGAGTGAGTCTTAGGGCCTCAGGGCTAGCCCTTTTCATATGACCTGGGCTAGCCCATGATATTTCCCTGGATGGTTTTAGGCTTACTCCCCAAATTTCAATTCCAGGCACTGCAACAGAATGTTCTTAGTGGAAAGTCCCTGGGATGCTAACTCATTTCCTCTTTTTTACCTTTGAGATCCAAATTTTCTGACTTCCAGTGTACACAGCCAGAAATACTTAATTTAGCATTCCTTATGTCAGCATTCCTGGAAAAAATTCCAGGAATTTATTGTATCAGTAGGTGGGGTGGGCAGATAGTGGCACAGGTCAGGACTTTTAGCTCTTTTCTTTACCTGTGTACTTTGCCTACACTTGGCATTATGATAATAGGGGCAAATAGCCATGAATAGTGATGACGGGGACCAGCTTCTAAGAAGAGCTCCATTATGGTGAAAGGGTGTTAAAGTCACAGACTCCATGCAGCCTATTACCCCAGTGATCACTGCAAGTTGGGTAAAATATCAAACCCTTGCTCAGGAAAGGTTTCCTTTCAAGTGTAGTATGAAGGCTTTAAGTTTAAGTCAGTGGGGTTTAAGCATATGCTGATTTCCTGAAGCAAGACTTTGCTAAGTTTATTCCTGCTAGCTGAACCACAGCATTGCTGTCTAGTCTTCAGAAAGAGCAGGCAACCAGCTTTCCCTGAGACTTGCACCCAGAGTCACTGGGTTTCCAAGAAGACATTTGGAAATGGACAAAAATATGGGGAAAGGGTCCTGTTTCCAGGACAGTTGCTGTGATAAATGCTGACAGTGTGGTCACCAAAGGATAAAGATTTGCTGTCATCTCGTGATGTTTTGCCAAATGTACTTTGATGTAAGAACATAGGTACTATATAGCAAAGAATATAATATTTATTTATTTATTTATTTACATGGCTTTTTTCCCTGAGTGTTGCAGGAGCTGTGATCATAATTCCTGTAATACTCCAGCTCATAAATACTCAGTATGGTATGTAGCTGACACTGTCTGGTGCAGCTGAACCTTGTGTTTGCCTCATGGTAGTTGGATTCATTCCTTCTTTTTTGAAGAGACAAGCCTGATCTGGTTAAGTTATATTTCTCAGTACAGACTCTGTTTGAGTGAATCCTGTGATGCCCCATATCACACAGTCAGGTGATGGCTGTTTTTCTTCACTGGAGATGCTGTAAAGCCACGATGTCCAGTGCAGCCCTAAAACAGTGAGGTGCTCAGTATAGAGCTCATAGGAGGCTATCTGCTGTAGGAAAGAAAACCAATTTAGCTGACTTGCTTAAAATGAAACATTTCAAGACAGCAACACAAAACACTGTTTTTCTCAGAAAATGACATTTAAATATAATGCTCCTCTGGAAACAAATATCTTTATGGGAACTGCATTTTCTGTTGGAAAGGCATTGCAGTGAGAGATCCTCAATCAGCTCCAATAATTTAAGCACTGTAGCTTTATGGGGTGTTATTATTGACTCTGGCAAATAAGAAAACGTCCTTTGCTCCCTTTCTTTTTTTTTTACCTGAAGTGCCCTTTCTCTGCTTCCATTGCAATGGCCCCAAACCGCTGACTAGACAAACAGATCATCTGACCTCACCCATCTAGTTATTTTTCAGCTAATTACTTTATGCTCCCAACCCCCAAGCACATTTCATGTAAACATATTTCAGGAAATACGTTTCATTGTGGGTAATTCCCTTGCCACCCTCAAGTTCAGGCAGGTGTTTTATTTCTTTTTGTACAGGTTCTTATTCTCTATCATTAGACTTTGCAAGTCATTATTCTTGTTTTAACTACTTTGATCTGTTCACTAACTTCAAACTAGTTTAAGTAAAAGTTGACTCCTGTATGTTTTCAGTGATTGATTTCCATATTATAATAATGTTCCTAAACATCGTTTAGCTTCATGCAGCTTTTTATCTGTGCTTGAATAAATGAGAGTTCTGCCACAAATAGGACCCGCAGACCTTTCTTTCCCACAAGAAGAAATGCAGATGATTACATGGCATCAGTTCTTGAGCAAAATCCCAGCCTACATCTCACTGAGGATGCATGAACTGTGTGATGAACTGCAGGAGAGCTCCTGTGGCTCTGCAGGACGTTCAGCTGCAGCAGGTCATGCTGCAGGGGTCCAGATGTTTTAGAAGAACATCTAAGATGTCCAGAGTGACAGCCCTACTCCCAATGGCAACCTTCAGCTTCCACAATGGCGAGAAATGAGCTCAGGTGACAACAACTTATGTCCTGAAATCTTTCTTACCTCCAACTTCTACCTTTCATCTCTCATCTCCAGCTGTGACTAAGCTTGGCTTATCTTTAAAATAGGTGATATTACTTGATGGTTATATTAATGCATGCAATTACCTCTCAGTATTCACCAGAAGATGCAGTAGATCATGTTCTTGTTTTCTTATAAGTAGTTCTAAAAATGACACAATCCTAGAGAACAGGCAGGGCCTTTTGCCTTCCAAATTTTATGAAGATGAGAGGGTAAATACACCCCCTAAAATGTGGATTATCAGTTATCAAATCAAATGACAAAATAGACTACAGTAGTTTGTTGAGGTAGCCAGTGAAATAGAGTTTTCTTTTTCAGCAAACTGAAAGTGACATGTGTCAAAGCATTTCTGATTTAATTGTAATTTTGTGTTTGATTTACCCACAGCCTCTTTAAAAACAGAAATAAAATAACGTTCATTTCTCTAAAACTTCTGAAGGGAAGGTGTTAAGCTAAAATACTGCCAAGTTTTATTGTATTTAGTGAGGAAGATGAAGAAAGGATAAAAAAAATCAGTGAGGGAAAATATATTCTTTCATATCTACACCTGGCCTGGTCAGGTATACATGAGCCTGTATCGATGCCATTTTGCTCATTCTTCCTGGAATGAGCTAGGTGGGGTTTTTCCTGTTTGTAAAAGAGAAGCACAGGAGAATGCTTGGGATGGGAATTGTCCATCATAACTCATACTAGTAGCATCCTCATGGACCTCTGGTGGGAAACCCCTGCAGCCCTTTGTAGAAATCCTGTTGGCTTCAGCTGGGTCAGCACCAGACACTGAAGGTTTCCAAGACTCAGCTGCCAAATACAGTTAGTAGAAAGCTATAATTTAGAATTTCCTCTCTAGGGTTTCCTGGTAAAGAATCTAAATGCAGAGTGTGGCTTAGGGAACCCACATTCTCCCCAGGGAGATAAAACAAACACACCCAACAGTCAGAAAAATAATCTGTTCTCATGGTATTTCTAGCTTGTTTTCCAACCAGCTGGGATTTCCACATTGTGAAACTTGGATCCGTATGGAAATGATGGCATACTGCTCTGACCCTAATTTTACTTTCAAACTTTAGAGCTTTGTCCACCTCAGGGAATAGTGCAAAATGGAACCAGGATGGACCTGGAGGAATAAACAAATTTGTGCAACACATTTGCCTTCACTGTTAGGCATTCTTGCTGCTAAACTCAGTCAGCAAGTCATTCATGGTTTTCATGGGAACTTTTGCCTCTCAGTGAAAAGATAAATGAATGCAAATATTTCTTCCTTCCCAGAAAGAGAAGTTATGTGGGCATGATTTAGCTTGACAGTAAAAACAGTGTTGACCTAGCTGTACCACCAGGTTCTAATGGGCTAAAATTTCAATTCATTAAGCCACCATGTCAGCTTGACTTTCCTTTCCAGCTGTTGTGAAGACAGAACTACTCATTTAGTTTCTTATGCCAGCCTGGTCAATGTGCCTTTTGAATGAACATAGCAGACTCCAAAGTAGATCAGTACATATTTTGTTATTGCTGCCTTCAGGTTAGTTCAAAATGGGACTTTGATGCCTTCTGCTCCTTTGTCTTGATTCTATATAGTTTGTTGGGGTAGGTTCTGACTTTCTTTTTATAGGATGCAGGTGGGTTTTTCACAGCATAACAATATGCATCTTCTCAAAGCATAATATAATGTATTGTCAACAGTGTCTGTAAGCACAGGAGTATTAGCAGCAATACATTTCTGTAGCTACAATAGTTGCAGATATGAGAGGGTACTTTTTTGAGTGCTTTGGGAGTAGTTCTTCTACCTACATCACACAAGTTATCTTTTCCTGCAATACTTATTCCTGTTTGCTAGTAACTGTAGAAAAATGTCTACACAAATTCATCTCTATCTAGGATTTCAGTTTACTTGCTTCCCTAGGTTTCTGAAACTAATTAGGATTTAAATAATTATTAAATAAGGGGACCCTTTACTTTCTCCTCAACTTGCCAAGCTGGCAACAGAGTGGAAACAGACTTGCCTCAGTGTAATCTGTAATGTTACTTTCACTACCTCTTTTTTCCCTTGAAATCTAGTTCCCCAGGCCTCACAAATCTGGAGCAAATTGTCTGGTGATATTTTTCAATTATTTGTTGATGGAAACGGATGCAAAATGATCTATGTAACTGAGTACATCTTAAAATAAGTCTTCGATGACATGCAAAGCCCTGCTTTTTCACAGAATTAACTTGTTCTTGTAAACAAGCAGTGTTTAAGAGAACAAGAAGATTTTTTTAAAGTGTATTTTATTTGCATTATAGTGTAGTGTTGTAAGGTCATAGCGTTAGAGACTTGCATCAATTTACTCCACATGTTGCTGAAAAAAAACCCAAGAAAAAAACAACCAAAAAACTACTGATTTTTTTGGCAGATGGTTGCAAATAAAATATAGACTAAGAGAACGGAGTACTTTTGAAAATGAAACACTGTGTTATAAAATTCTTATCAAGGTGTAAAGTTATTTGGAACAACATAGGAGAATTTGTGCTCCTATTGAGGGAAGTTTCTATAAATGAGCTCAACTGTAATACCAGTCACTAGAAAATGCCATATGGGAGACAAATGATGGAAATTCAGAAACATTCTGATCAGACACTGCACTTGGTTACAGAGGAAATAAATCACGTGCCAGTACAGAGACAGAAGAAACTGACCCTCACATCTTCCAGTGTCTTTGATTTACATGAACTGTGTGGCATCCATCACTGTTCAAATATTAATTTGGTAAAAACAGAACAGAACTGAACAGCTTACACTGATGTTTAAAACAAGACAGTTGTATAGGATGATAGATATCTAGAATACTATTTAGCCCATCTTTTATTGATTATTTTCAACAGTATGAAACCTGTAGAACATCTTGTCAGGCACTTCTGGGACTCACACTACTACTCACACCTGGACTAGTTTCCAGGTGTCCAATCTTCACTCAAGGCTCTGCCCAATGCCTTGCATTCCATGAATCTGTTTCCTCTTCCGTGTCCCCCCACCAGCTGCTCACTGCACCTTTCTGCTGGAGCTCATCTAATGTGCTGCTGAGCTGCTGTGCAGCCTGGGTGCTTGAGCCTGGGCTGTCCCGGTGTGCACAGCTAAACAAGGCTTCAGCTAGGGCTGAGGAGAATTTCAGTGTCCTAATTTAAACCATTTCACCTATAGTCATCAGTAGATGGTGGCCACTCTCATGAAATAAAGATGATTTGTCTTCTTTGGTCTCTTGTAGTCATGATTGTTTTTGGATGAGGCCAGAGACTGAACTTTTTTTTGCTGACTGAATGGGTGCAGAAGTCCATTGTGGTGCAAGGTTCACCAAGTTTCCTAACAAAATTAGATCATGATTCAGAAACGAGCTTAGGTATCTTCTCTACTTTGAGCACCTGAGTAGTGCTCAGATGCTCAAAATGAACCTTGATGCTCAAGCCAGACATAATCTCAGTGTGCTCATGAATCAGTAGCATGACTGTTGCTTCAGTCAGAAAATGTGAGCTCTGGGCCTTTCTCTGCTATTGATTTTTGAGTTATTATGCATAAATCAGTCAATGTTTATTACTTTCTGTGTTCTCTGAGATTCAGTCATTTGGGAACTTCCTTGAACTCCTTGGATGAAAGTCTATGTGAAGACAAACAAGTCAAAATGCAGTATCATGACGTAATTCAGTGAAAAGAACATACTCCTTCTACCATGCAGATATTTGTGAACTTCCTTGAACTCCTCAGATGAAAGTCTATGCAAGGATGAATCAAAATGTATTATCATGATGTAATTCAGTGAAAGGAACAAATTCCTTCTGCTTATCTTTGTCTCATAATGTCATCATTGTATTTTTCCTTTCCTTTGGAAACCAGACCTTTGCTAAGGCCAGTGAGACCTCAAAGTGCCTTTTACAGTAATGTTTTTGAAATATCTTCTAGTAATAAAAATAAAGTTGATGCTCTGCTAAAAGGATTGGTTTCAACAGATGATCCTCATGTTTGTAATATCATGATAAAACGAATGAGTCCTCTTTTCACTTCACTAAAATACTTGTGACATTGAATACATATGAATCTTATTTCTTCTCTGCTAATATGCATATGATACATGTCCATCTCAACTTCTTGTATAAGAATTTTCCCACACTTTCCACTAGCACATGGAATTCCTTGTGTTTATTTGGTGGCATAGATTTTTGATCTATGTCAATACTGCTGAAACATTTTGAGGGAAAAAAAAAGGATAAAAGCCATTATATTTCTATTTAAACTTGGACTACATTCTGTCTTACATCAACTGGCAAAGATAATTATATTTCACAGGATTGCTCAGCTCAGGATGAGAAAATTACCTTTGAGAAAAAACAAATATAGACAAACGGCCAAAGGTCATGAAAAACACAATTTCTATAATCTGCTTGATCAAAAAGCAAATTCTCCTTTTGATTTCTCTGATTTCCTTTCTTTCTCTGTGGAAATATTTTTTTCACACATTCTCAGAATTATGAGATGTAATCCAAATGGCTGTCTTGCTCCCTCCTCATATGCCTGACTCATATACATGAGTGGGGTCTTTCTGAGGACTAACTTTTACATTATCTCTTTCCTTGGGATCTGGATGACAATGGGTGTCTATTGGGAGACACAAAAGTTTAAACTGCCAAATGTAGGGGTTGCAGGCTGACTGCCCAGTTGTCCTGCTAGGTAGGTAGTATTAATTTACTCTGCAATATTTCAGTTTTTACTGATGTATTTTGCCTTTTTACTATTTGATATGTTGGGCCTGGAAGCTATTTTCCCTAGAGTTTCTCCATTCCTCTATTCTGGTTTCCCTGGCAGCCAGAACACCCTCCTGCCATCACCTCTGACGCCTTGAGCTTTCACCTCCTTCTCCAAAACACATGAATGTTGCAAGATCAGTACCAGCTCCAGTGTACTACTAACCTAAACTGAACAATCCTGCTTTCTTTGCACACCTCCACACTCAGGAAAACCTGACTTCTCCTCTGCAATGCCAGGCAGGTTTTGCAGCTTGGGGCTATTCTTGGTCTGGTTAGAAGACAAAATCCTTGAGGCACAGGTGAACCTCTGGATAGCCTGAGTGCACCACTGGCACACAGCTTCATGGAATAAACACAAAATCAGCCCACAAAAATCAGGAACTGTTGTGGCATTAAAATTTTTCAAGCTCTGTGTTTCAAAAGTAAAGTGCTTAAGGAATTGTGAGTCATATTGAAGGAAAAGGAATAAGTCGAGTTTAACAGATTATTAACACGTATGGAGAAAATATTTTAAAAATTAATATAAATTCATTCAACTTCTCAGAGCTGAGTACAGATTGAATATATATTGCCTGTTCTGATTGATTCATTGAAAGACTTTGCTGCCTCAAGTTCTTTCTTTTTCCTCCTCAGAAGTATGCAAATAGCCAGACAAATAAAAACAGATCAATCCTTAACAGTCCTTTGAATAAGCTGAACATACCAGGACTGCACAAGGACTGTCTGCATAGACATGCTGTCACTTGTAAAAGTCTTAAAAAAGATCTGCCACGTCACTGCTGAAGCCACCAAGAAGACTAAGGTAATTATTGCAACCTCTTGTTTTAAGAAAATTCTGTAGCACAGTTAAAACCACAAAAGCAATACATCATATGAAAAGTAAACCCAAAATCTCAAGCTCTTAATATCAGCTATTGGCCAGTTTTCAGTAGACTGAGGACTTCAATGGGGAACCAATGGTAGCTAAATATTCCCAAAATATTCAGAGGCTCCATTTAGTTAAATTTATAACTTGGTTATTTGGCCATAACTACCTATTGAAGTCCAAAGTGCCGAATCTAATTTTATTTATATTGAAATCAATGAGAGTTGCATTTTCTATATTTTTCATATTTTTCTATATGAAACATTCTTTTGTGTCAACAGAGGCTACTATGAAATATTCTTACTTAAACATTTGAAAAAATGACACATACGTTGCCACAAATTGTGACAGCAAATGTCACAATCACTACTTACAACTTTGACTGAGTTTTGTCAGATTTTGGGAAATAACAAGACCAACATGGGAGGTCTGAGATTAGCACGAAATGTGGCTTAGTCTGTTAAAAAACATTCAAATAAGACCACTGATCTTTAGAAACAGTGGTTGCTTAGGATTTTAACAAGGGTCTGTACCCCAGAGAGTTTGCACAGAAGTTGCCATAAACCACATATGTGATATCTCAAAGCTGTCTGTATAAGCACAAGAACACTGGATGTTTTAATGGACTATGAGAAAAATTTAGTGGTACATATCCAGGGTGAAATTCATCTGAGTTTCAGCAGATTTAATCTTATTTCTGTTGGATTGAACAGTTAAAGATGTCAAGAAGACATTCAAAGGTTCCAAATATCTTCAAGACTTCATATCTTCATGTGTAAGCAAATCTTCTGAAACACAATTTTAAAAGTTAAAAAAAAAGCAAAGAAAGACGGTAGAAAAAAAAAGAGAAAGAAAATGCCACTGATCTGCTGCCATAAAAAGAAAGGATAAATAAAATGTAAAATCCTACTAACTCCATGAACACTTTCCTGTACTTTTGGGTTTTCTGAAAGAGAGATTTGTGGAAAACAGCCCCAAACTACAGCCATTAGAGACTTTTGTTTATTCAGCAGAGGAAGACAGTATTATTTAAACAGGGAGCTTTTTGTTTGGTTTAATTTTTTTGTCTGTTTGTTTGTTTGTTGATGTTGTTCACCTGCTCTTTTTGTTCCTGCAGCTACAGTGTTTGGAAGAGCTACCTGTTGTAAATGGCATTCATGGAAAAAGCATACAGACCGACAAAGAGCTGAGAATGCCTTACCTGTTTATGTTTCTGAAATGTTTTGTATAGAAAACTAAATACTGAGAGTAAAATGCCTGCTTGAGACTTATAAATTTTGTATATATTCTCAAATGCAGTGTTAAGAATTGTTCACACAAATTGTGCCAGCTGCTTAATGGTTAAAGGCTTTACCCTCACACTGAAGCAGCGGTGAAGACAACACATAGAGGAGGAACTTGCAGCATTAGGAGCAGCATAATATATCACCTAATGACAGACTGGAAAATTTGTCTGGTGATGGAGAAACTGCTGATGAAGGTTTCAGGATGCTTATAGCACTTGGCACCCAACACTACACTATGCTTACAGAAATCATGGACTTAGGTGCAAATCATCAGCCATCAGTACTTTCTGCTTGGCCTTCTTTTCATTTAAAGCCATGGACCTACATTTTCAGAATTGTTTGTTCACTTGAAGTTAGCTAAATTCATCAATCAGTAATGTTTCACATTAGAGAAATTTTACGTAAGAAGTCAATAAGACATCTCTTATTTACATTATCCATTTTCCCTGCTTGTGGGGTTGTATCTCCTTGCATCTCATATTAATGATATTACTGAGGTTTGAGCTTCTTGACTTACAACAGTAGAGTCAACTAAGAGAAACTCATCTTTGGAATTTTAAAAAAAGCAGCTGTTTGATGACTTACCAGGAAGTGGCAATATTTTTTCACATAATATGATATTTTCCCTTAAATGAGTCATCTCAGTTTAACCCACAGAATTAAGGTTTGATTCCACAAAGCACTTAAACACCAGTGCAGTTTTAAACATATGACTAGTGGTAGTGTTTCAAAAATAGCTCCATCTGTCATGCCCCCTAATTTGCAAATTCTGAAAGGCCTTGTTGAATCAGCAGCTTCAGTAAAATCGGCAGATTTGTGTCTGGATCACAATTAGTTTCCTTGTTTTCTTTTTTTTTTTTTTAATAGCATAGGTCTTCAAAACAAGAAAACCAGAGAAAAAAATCCATGATTTAACTGACAGTAAACAGAAAGCATAAACAGTCAAAAATACAGTACTGTGAAACTCTGTCTATCAGTAGATGATTACACACAGAGGTAGAAAAAGACTCAAGCCTCACCAGGCAAGTAGCCCATTTCTAAACCTATTTTGTTCAAAAACATTCAGCAGCCTTAACTACAGATTGAGATACCAAACATATAATAGTGCAATAAAACCAGAGCAATTGGTCACGACAAAGCTAGAATTTTGTCAAAAGATGGTAAAATATTGCTATATAAAAGAATTTTTCAGTGCAGTAACACTGAATGAAAAGGGAGTCACGAAGCCTTTGGGATATGTATTTTATTTTTCCATCGAAATTGGCTCCTTTCAGAACACAGACAAAGGACACGCAGGGCTGACTAACACTTCCTTACTTTTTCAGGGAGAAAGGTTTCTGTTGATTGCTTTCATGTGCAGTATACATGTTTGGCTTTTTGAGAAGGGGTTCATGTTTTGATGCAAACAGTGCAGAGGAAATTGCCAGTGATCCAAAGGAGGCAGGCTTCATATAAACCTGCTCTAGGCAGTGAATTCAGAATCCATTCATGTTAGTGTCAATTAGGCCTTTATAGGGCAAATCCTGACCACAAAAAGTGTCAGTGAGTGGAGAGTTGCTCCTGTTGTCTTTCACAGCTGGAATCTACCCCAGAAAGCTGACAGGAATCCCGCATGGAAATGTGCTCTTTCCACTCCTGGTGTTTAATTCTTGTAGTATCTTTTTCAGTCATGGTTAAAATTGCATCTGATTTGGTCCCATGGAACCGGAAGATCTTCACCTTTGAGATTTCTTCCCACTTTTTCTGTTTTCAACCATGGAAGGCAAAACAAACAATACAAGAGCTTACAGGAACACTGTTTTCTCCCTCCTCTTGCACAAATTTTTATCAAAATCTCTTTAGTCCTCCCTCAAAAACATCAGAAAATGTCCCAAATCAAGTTGTAAATTAAAAGAACACTGGAAGGTTTTAAGTGAATAAATCTTGCTAGTGGTAGACAGGAACTTCGTATATAAACCGGTGGAGGAGGATTTCATTCCACTCCCTTCACAACAGAACACATTTGCATCCTGGTGATCTTTCCTCTTGACTTCAGAAAGGGAGGGAAGCCACAAAGACTGATCATAAGTAAATTCTGTCTTCCTCTTGTACTTCTTTTGAATACTGATGCTCAGATGTGCACATGGGATTTGGTATTAAAACAAACGTCTCCCAGTGGCTGGGCCAATTCCCTTCTGCTTTCTTGTAAAGGTACATCATTTGGGGAAGACAAAAGCAGAGATCCTTACAAATAATTGTCTGCACAGAGCAGAACTGCTGGGCTTTGGCCAGGCTGTGTAGAGAAAACAGCTTTGACATGAGCCTGCACCAAAGGCCACTGCTGCTAATGTGCTCAGCACACCACACTATTTGTGCTTTGCTCAGTTAGAGTTTTTGGTCTCTACATCTTCCCATGACCATGAAAAATAGATCGTTTCATAAACTAAACCAAAATCACAATTAAAAAAAAAGTAGGCCCCAAACAAGTATGTTGCAAATACATCTCTGTCTGTGTGGTAGGGATGTTTAATTGGGAGCCAAATGAGGATTTTGAGCTCCCACCAGATCCTTGTATTGCTGTTTCTCTTTCCAGGACCATGTGAGAGGTGCCAGCCTTCCAACAAAACACTAAATATTTAAAAGCAGCAACTCCACTCATCTGGTGGTTGGGTTTGAAGAACAAACATCAGCCCATTGTCTGGCTTCTGCCGTCATCTCATACACACAGAAAACCAAAGACTCCAAATAATTTTGTGGCCTCAGGCATCAACAACAAACAGTGTATATTTGATGTATTGGCCTAATTTCTGTCCACTGAATATGCTCTTTTGGAGCTGTTTACATTACTTTTTTTTCTTTTCTTTATTTTTTGTTTTGTTTTGTTTTGTTCTGGTTTGGTTTTTTTCCCTACATTCAAGTCTTTGTATGCCCTGGGATATTTTTTTTTTACTTTTCTTAAATTTTCCTTCTTCATGTTTAGGATGCTGGTACTGAGGAAGAGGTGACCAAAGTGCTCTTTTACTAAAAACATGATTCTTGCAGAAACTTGCTATTCCAGTCTGATAAACTTCTTGCCTGTCACTACACTTTCTAATTAAATTATCCAACATTGAGGAAAAGGTCTTGAAAGCGGGGGGGGGGGGGGGAGGAAAAAAATA
>VYZP01028702.1:1189-21694 GCA_013400635.1 Hypocryptadius cinnamomeus | reverse complement strand
GGGTGGGGCGGGCGGGGGGGGGGAAAGAAAAATAATTATCCATGCAGTGGAGACAAAGTATACTTATTGAATGCAGTATCTAAAGCTTTTTGTCAGACTTCTGTTATGAAAATTATTGTCCAGAAGGGAGGCTGTAAACCTGTTTTTGAAGATCAGTATGTTTCAAAAAGGACTATTGTACTTCAGATAATTGTTTTAACCTTTCTCATATGATTTATAAGGTCTTCCAACACTTGTGGTACCAACATTTGTTTGTGACTTTTATTGTTCTCAGAGCAGTCATTGATTCAAAGGACAAACCCAGTCTTTGGTCTCTGCAAAGCCATATTTTCAGGGGATTAAATGACCACTTTTTCCTCTCCATTCCTCAGAGCTTCTCTTCCCTGGGGCTTCACTTTGCATCCCAGCTCAACACAACCAATGAGTCCACTCGTTACAGAAGCAAGAGTAACATACATTCTAAGGAAGTATTATGCATAGTGTAGTAATTTATTAAAGGAAAAAGCTTCTGATGAATGTGCAGGAAAGATTTCAATGCTGCTCATCAAAGAAAGGAATGACAGGTATATAGTTCTCTGCAATGAGGATAAAAAAAGCTGTAATTTTCCAAGCAAATTGTTGAGTGTGATTTATCATTTAATTTTCAAGCTGTGTTTTATAATAGCAGTACTTTGCCAGTACCAACAGTCTTTGCTGTCAGGGCAAGGGCCACAGAGGTGTGAGCTTTCTCCTCAGATTGCACAGACAACACGTGAGGAAAGCTGGCCACACAAAGGGTATAAACCACAAAATCTAAAAAGCTTTGGAAGAACTAGCTGAGCCTGTCTGTTAAGAAATATTTCTAGGGCTGGACTAGGGAGTGAAACCTACACCTGTACAGAGCCCCAGGAAGCAAACTGAAATCCTGTGGGGCAGAGAGGGCTGAACTGAGATGCCCCACAGCCTGCGGCTCACCCAGGTGGTGGATGAAGCTCCAATGTTTTCACCCAACTGGTTTGATCAGACCTACTCTGAATATGCCTATTATTTCAGGATCCTCACGTGCCACAGAGGAGTGAACAAAGTTAGCACCCAAACCCAGAAGAGCCCTTGGTCCAAAAATAGTCATTTCTGTGTAGAGCTGAGCCTGGACCAAGGGCCTGGGCAGATGTGTGACAAGACAGCTGGGGCAATAATTCAAAAATTGTGTTTTATGATATTATTGCTTTTCCTCCTACCCCTGCTCTATTTCTTAGAGCAGACCCTCAGCGAGAGATCTTCCCTTTGCAAGGGAGTACATGGAATTATGTTTGGAATCTCCTCAGGTGCTCCAATGGACAGTCAGAGGTGAGGCTATTAGCAGCTGCAGGATGGTTGTTTGGACTTTGAACCCAAAGATATCCTTAAATCCCCTTAATATAAAAGCATTTAGGCACATTCTTCTCATGGAATTTAACAGAATTACTCTCATCCCTAAACATAAAGAATTTCAGGATCAGTCTTAGTCTTGTATGAGCTGGGCTGTGACAGAGCAAGGCTTTGAACGTCGTTCTTTTGAAACTGTGTTGGGCTGTCTTAACCACAAGACCACAGGTATTTTGAGAGACTGCTCATTAATGTTTGCAGCATGTTTGAAGATCTGAAGATTTGAGAAGTCTATAGAAGATACTACAGTAATAGTTGGCTTTCTAGAGAAACTGTTGCTTAAGTTACTGGGGAATTTCATTCCTGATAGGTGGATTTCTATAATAACCTGTTGTGATACTGCTGCCAATTCTACTTAAAAGCTTTAAATATATAACAATTAGTGAAAAAATTAAAAAATCAAACCTTTCTCTCCGATTTTAGGTGTTATTTTAAAAGCTAAACAGATATTCAAATGAATTGCTTGAATTCCTATTATTCTTTTTGCCTTCCAAAAAAATAACTTTCATTTGCAATAAAAGCTCTAGCAGGGAGAGTTAATGCACTTTTCTTACATTTCAGAGTCTGCACATAAATTTAGGCTATTAAGAAAAATGGGTGAATTAAAATACTTGTGTATCTAACTTCCTTTGAAAAGGAGGAGCAAGAAGACTACAAAAGTGAGCAAAAAATTTTCTTGTCAAGGTCACATAGCTTTTTAAAAGAAATGTTTCTAGCTCGTAGTTCTACTGTTGTATGTGTACATTTAGCCAGCCTGGCCTTAAATCCCTTTGGCTGTTGTTTTCTGATGTCTGAAGACTTAAGTAAAAGGGGGAGAAAGAGTTAGTGTGGTTTAGGCAGAACACAGGCTTCTTGAATCAAAGTCTTGAAATACAAATATACAATATTCCTACATGCTCCATGTAGGAATAACTCTAGCTTTCCTTCCATAAATTCATCTCTCAGACTTTACTTTGAGCAAGTTTCCAGGCAAATATGGCCCAGGCTGTGTGGACACTACCACTAATATATGAGAGGTGGTCTTCTCTGCCTTGGCCCACAGGTATCCCTTTAGCAGGAGGTTTTGGAGGAGATTTCCACCATCTGTGTGTGGCTTTGGGGGTGGGGGAACATCCTATCTGCTCCAGCACCCCTTTTCCTCCTGCACCAGCTGCCTGTTGCACCCTCATTCCTCACACTTCCTCAGCCCAAAGCAGCGTGGTTCTTGAAGGGAGCTGAATGGCACCTCAGCCCCCTCCTCTGGTCCTGAGCCAGGAACTCAGCTGTGCACATCTGCTTCACCTGCACTGCGCCACAAATCGCTGCCTCCACCCCTCCAGGCACCAGGCAGGACTGGGTCCCACTCTGCTTCTGTGTGCCTGTGATAAATGACTGCTGGACAAACATCCACAGCTGGTGGGGCAGATGCTGCTCCTGGTAATTTTGCAAAGTGGTTTCCGTGCTCTAGCAGCATACATGTCTCCTTGCTAGTGCTAAACTCCCAGAAGTTGTTTTCCGTTTGGTAAATCTTCTGCAGCCAATCAAACTCACTGAGGAAGCATGTTCCAGACAAATCTTTCCTCTCGTGTGCCTTTTGGGCAGGGAAATGAAGACCAGATAAAATAATTTCGCTCTTTCTCTATACAAAAATGCTCTCATTTGACTTTAAGTTTCACTTTATATGTTGATATTGGTGAGTTTTGTAATTTTCCACAAATCGATTTTGTGCTTTGCTTACCTGAGAGTCAGTAGTTTCAGAGCCAGGTAAAGGGACCTAAGGTAGACCAAAATAAATGTATAACCTAATTTCTAGTAATTATGAAATTATTAATTTAATACATTTTTAATACAATTATATTTTGCACAACAGGTTTGTGATCCTCTTCTTAAACGTGCTACCTTATCACAAAGTGCAGTGGAGGAAATGATTTCTATGCAGGGATTTGAGATCTGCTTAATAAAACCACCTAGAGAATTAAAAAGGCCAGTATGTGGCAAATCAGGTATTATATCTGCATTCTTGAAGGAAAAAAATATACTTGTTAAAGTTTATAGGATTTTGCTCTGAGGAAAAACTTCAGGAGACCTTTCTCCTTATGGCCTATGTCAGTTTTGTGCAGAGTGATCAGTGTACAGATACACACACATATATTTATATGCAGACATATATATATATATATATATATATACACACACACCTATAGCAGCAGGCAGTGACAACTTTCACCCAACTAGGAACTCTGTGTAGGTAGTTTTAAAGCTGAATGGAAGATAACAAGGACAATCCAAATACAGAGCTCCTATCCTTAAGAAATAAGTAGCACAGGAACTTTATTATGGGGGAAAAATAATAAATCTGATAGATCCATTATAAGTACAGCCATATACATGGGTCTTCCTCACCTAACTTTAGTTACTGATAAACCAGGCATAACCTTGTATTCAAAACACCACTAGGCAGACCTATTTCTCTCATCAGGCTACACCAAGATCTCCCACACTCTCATGCATTGAAGAGATACATCCTTAACAGTACTGGTATCAAAGTGAGAAATAGGATGTTGATTCTTATGCAACAACAGTTTCCCACTAGTATGACTTTTTAAAATTACATGCTGATAGAACCAAACCCAGTTCTGAACTTGACTCACTCTGACTCAGTTAAGTTACCTGTTGCAATTTCCAAAATAACTTTAATACTCACTGACCTTACCGGGAAGTTCTCAGTACCAGTTATGCAGGGTAAAATTTTCTTGTTGTGCAAAAAGTCCTACTGACTTCTGTGGCCTGTGTGTGTGATTAAGGTAATGCTTGAAAATTCTAATTTTTTTTTTTTTTTTTAGTGACAGTATTTGAGGTGGTCTCTGAAGCATTATGACTAATAAAAGGTTAGGGATGAGCACCTAACTGCTCATGTATGGATTGTCAATAGAGGCAAACAGTGGATTTTCTACTCATACACTGGCTTTTGTTTTGCATACTTTAAATTTGTCAATTTTCACAGCTTTCAGCTATGAATATGAAATAAACAAATCTTGAGCCTTTCATGAATAATGTAATTAAAATGTAATGTAATGTAAAACTTGCTTAGACAGTGCTTTGTGAAACATAAACATCCCTTCTACTCAAAAATACTAACTGCAATATCCTGACACCCCTAAAACAATTGATCCAGTAAGAAGACTAACTTTTTGTGGCCCTGAACAAAACCCACACTTTTTGAACTTGATATGTGACTTTTGGCTAAGCAGTTGTTTATTCATCCCCCTAGAGATGAGTAGCAGCAGTTACCTCTCTTAGAGAAAGGAGCTGCTGTCCCTGCAAACCTGCACAGCGCCAAGGGACATGAGGCATAGCTCTGGTGTGTGGTAGTAAGTGGCAACAGACAGACTGTGATGCAGCAGCCAGGGGACAAAAGAAGCAATGTGATGTGAAGAGATAACCTGGTTCAAACTCACTTAACTCTCAACTGTTCAAGGAATTTTGGTGTGTTCCCACCGTATCAGCAGGTATTTGTGCTAGGTCATCTATTGCCTCTCACCCTTGTGCTAGTTAAAAACTTGAATGTCATCCTTGTTGTCCACTTTGGTTACTTTTTCAAGCATGTGACCATCTATATGTCAAAAAAAATCGGGTCCAGGCAGGTAACCTGGTAGGTCACAGAATTGGTATGGAAAACTAAGGCCGGAGAGGCAGGGTCAACCAGACTGTGTTCAGAAAAAATGATAAATGCACTATTAAGCTAGAGTACTGCCAATATAGATGATGAAATGATGCTAAACTTTTTCAATTGTCCGAACACTTTTTTTTTTTCCTTGAAAAAATAATTTATTCACACAGACTTTCTGTTATAGAGAGTCATCTGCCCTCCTCTTGCTGATCAGCTGTCGGGAGAGAAAGCTGAAGGAGACAAACACTGTGTAGCTTCTTCTACCATTTTGACAGGATATGGCTGTGGATTTAGACAAAAGACTCTTTTGTCTTTCCTCTGGGGTGATGGAAGGGTGCATATTGCTGTGCCTAAGACTGTGAAACTAAAGATCATGGTCCATACTGAGCTCTGTGTTGTCAGGCAAACTGGCCTGAGAGCCCTTTGAAAACCTGGCATGCAAGAGGAAATATAAAAGGAAGAAAACAAAACAGGGAATCAGCAAACAATTGGTCTGAATAGTCTTCTCAAATCAAATCACTTTTACCACTGGAAAATGGTAATAAAAAAAACCCTTGTGCACTTCTGGAGAGCTGGTAGACGAGTCCTTGGCAGAGCAATGAATTCCATGCAAGGCCGCAAGCAGAGAAAAGGAATGGACATCTTTCCTAATAGTTGATACTGGCTGAAAACTCATAAACTAACCTACAGAGCATCTGAAGGCATTCAAAGGAGAAGTGTCATTTTTTAATATGGCATTACTAGAAATTGGATGGAGTTGCTTGGTTTTTAAAAAATTATTATTTCTTTTGGCAATGAGTATTTTTTTTAAACAAAAACCACCTTATTCTATAGACAGAACTTCTAATTGCATCATGCCAGTGGACTACAAGGTAATCTCATCTCGAATAAAGATCAGATTATGGTGATGCAATCACGAGAAAAATCAACTCAAAGGCAGATGCAATCTGGGCTTGAAAAGAGTAGCACAGGTAAGCAAGGTGGCTAGGATCCTTTTGAGAAACAGGAGACATGCTGCCTTCCCCTGTCAGCCCCATTTCATTTGTGCAGAGCAGGCTGTAAAGCAGTTGATGTTGGGGGACATAATGTAGTAAAAGAACAGAAAGTCACTGCAATGTTGTCCTTCTTAAAAAAATAAATGAATAGATTTGTCACTTTGAAAATGACCAAAAATACTAAGTATTAATAATGGATTTGTTGGATTGGCAATCTGCTAGCAAGCGACCATCTCTGCATGCCTTCCTCACAAAATATGGTGCTCATCTGACCCAAATTCGGCAGAGGGACTAGCCCAAAACCTGTGACAGAGAAGGATGACAGCAGATGAGTGTTCCAAACACCAAGGGCGAGAGACATTTGCTATCCTGCCTGCAACCTAGGGAAGCATCTGTGTAGTTAAAACAAGTGCTGTTACATTAACCCATGTGAAACCATTAGCAGGGTCCATCTGTTTACTCAGGCCTCTGCGAGAGGGGAGAGCTGCTGTTTTACCGTTCTTTAAGCATGAAAAAGGTTTCAGTAAGGAATCAGGAAACTTTTGGTTGTTGCACCAATATTAAAGCTTTAAGGAACTGCATTTTAATCTTTCAGATAGGCAGAGAGGTTAACTATTTCACAAACTAGAAAGCAAATAGAGAAATCAGCTAAAACGAGTTAACCTTATAATAAAGAACTAAAAATATACCTTCAATCACCATGTAACAAAAAAACGAAACAAATTACACTTTTTAGGTATACATGCACACCGCCTTTCTTTTTAACTACTGGTTCCTCAAACTAGAACTAGAACTAAAGCTCCTCCTGATTCCAATAGGGGTCTGCAGCAGCGTGTGCCAGAAGGCAGCTGTGTGTGCCTCGGTGGGAAAGCTGGGCACTGCACAGCTGGGTGCTGCACAGCCCTGCATGGAACTGACAACCCCGGTCCCATTTCAACTGCATGACTGGGGATAACAGATGGGTCGAGATGGGAGATGATGGGATACTGGACCGTCTCAAATCCCAGCTGCTTGCCCACTCTGTAATATTGCCAAGTTAAAATTTCACAGTCTTATTGTCACAGCAGAGTTTACGCTGTTTCTTCCTCATTGAGGAAGAGGAGCAGTGGGACATTTGTGCATGCTACAAAAGGGCTTCAGGCTGCAATTTGCTGCTGAACCAGATAGTGTTTTGATAGACACAAAAAAACCTCCCGTTTTCTTCATGGAAAGGTGTTTGAAAGGCCGAGTTATGTGCTCAGTGCTAGGGAATGGCCAAAGCCGGTATGCTGGGCACGCAGTTCTGGAGGTCAGCCCTTTAACCTCTGAGAAGAGACTGACATTCAGTAAGGGCTTCCATGGGCTTCGGGAGGTGGCCAGGACACAAGTGACACATTTCCCGTGAGAAATGCGAGTCTGAGGCGTAGCTGATGGCTTAATGCAGCCCCCAAGAGAAGTCAGCAAAATAAACTCTTCTGGTGAAACAGCCTCCACACCCAAGGACGCTTTTAGGCGAGGGATTCAGAAACAAAAACCTCAAATGCCAGTACGGGGACAAGCGTGGTTCTAGGTACTCTGCAGTTGCTGCTAAAATTGCCCCAAGGCTGTGACTCACACTGAGCCACCACCGAAGCAGGGCGCAGCGCCTGGCCGCCGCTCCACCCCATGGCCCGCCCGCCGCTCCCGGAGAAGGATGCCGGGCGACTCCCGAATCGCCGTCTCTCCGGACCTGTCGGAGCGGGAACCCCAGGAAGTTTTTTCTCGGCACTTTCCCAAGCACGAGGCCCGGGCGGGACGCGGCACCTGGGGGCGGAGCGGCAGCGGGGCGGGCCCGGCCGTGGCCCGCGGGAGGAGTCAGGCCGGGGAGGGGGCGGCCCGGAGCGGCGCTGCCGGGATGGGAGCGTGAGATGAGAGGGGGTGAGTCCGCGGCCGAAGCAGCTGCGGTCTGAGCGGGGGCTGGTGCCGGCGGGCTCGGACCCGCCATGGAGCCGGTGACCAAGTGGAGCCCGAAGCAAGTGGTGGACTGGACTAAGGGTAAGAGGGAGCCGGCCCTGCCGTCCGGGCGCTGGGGGAACTTTCGGCGGCGCACTGGGGGTGCCGGGCTGTCCCGCAGCTCCTCTGCCCGGCGGGGCGGCTGCGTGGGCGGCGGCGGGAGCGCGGCCTTTGCCAGCGCCGGCCCCGGCCGAGCCCCGGGACTGCCCGGCGTGGTGCTCGGGAGCTGGCGGCTTCCCGCGCCCTCCTGCCGGCGCTCCTCCGCGCCTGCTGGCGCCTGCTTCGCCTTGCGGGATTTTCGGTGTTGTTTTGGTTTTTTCTTTTTCTGACACTGGGAAAGTTTTGCAGCGAGACTGGCTGACTCGAGGTCCGTGTATGTGTATATATATATATATATGTGTGTATGCATATATATGTATCTGCAGTGGGGGTCTCTACCCATGGCTCGGTCCCCTTCTCCCCGTGTTCGTCCTGGCCAGCCTGCTTGCATGGAGAGGGGGGTTACCGTGCTCCTTTCAGGCATGTAGGATCGTGGAATCGGAGTAGTTCAAGTCGGGAAAGTCCCGCGAAAGTTAACTTTCAGCTCCTCAAGTGAAAGCCATTGACAGTTCGAAAAAACTTCAAGTTTGTAAGTTAGGCAAGAAGTTTTTAAACCAGCTCAGCTAAGCAAGAGCTCTTTATCCTGTTCAGCGCTGATGGGACTGAAGCGCTGGGCTGCCGCCCGGAGAGGTGAATAGCGGCCCCTTCGTCCGCCAGTCTGTCCGTCCATCCCTCCCACCCCTCATCTCTCGGGTGTATGCTTGTGTCTCTCCCTCTCCCGCCCGCAAAACCATCCTCCTCTGCTTCGAGGTTTGTTCTCACTGTTGACAGAGCAGCGAAAGCCTCGGCGGGGCCGCGGTGTGCGCGGTACCCCTGCGCCCAGCCCCGGGGGGCTCCGCGGGGCGGGATGGCCGCGGGCTCCCCGCTCCTGCCCGGGCATTTCGGCAGCGCTGGGTGCTACCGCGGCTTCCTCTAAGGGCAGGTTCAACCTCGTGTTGTCATACTCCGCTTGGACCCTGCGAGTGCTTTCCGAATGCCGACCGGGGTGTCGCAGTTCCCGCTCTACAGGGAATGAATCAAAAGGGAAGTGGAGCTGTGAGTTAGGTGAGGGATTTATGGCTTCTGGAGCGTACGTCTCTTTCTTTTTTTTTTTTTTTCTTGCGACATTAGGTTTTAGTGTGAGCCTCTTTGGTTACATAAAGTATTTTCGCAGGCTTAGCTGGAGTTTAATTTGATGAGAAGTCAGGAATGCTGTGAGGGGTGCAGGTTTGCCCGCGCTGGCAGCGGCGCTCGCCCCCAGCAGCCATTACGGCCGTGTCTCGCTCGGGAGCTGCGCGCCGCTCGCGCTGCGTGCCTGCGGCCGGCGCTCGGCAGCGGCGCGGCTCCAAACTCGGGCCAGTTTGGAAAGCAGACTCATGGTTTCAGACGGCGAGAGATGGATGCTCCCAGCTCTCCTGAGCGTGAGCATGTGCCTGAAGGGGCCGGTGCCAGTGAGGGACTGTCCAAGCAGCCTTTGTGAGGAGAGGATTCCACGCAAACGTGCTGTGAAGTTATGCGTTAACATATAAATAACTTCCCCAGAAAGATCTCTTTTTTTATGCTTGGTATTGGTTTAAACAGGAGTGCATTGTTCCAATGAAATAAGCCTTTTGCTTTGGCATGTGGGATATTTATATAAAGCTTTTCCCTCACTGTGTTTTTTCTCTTGGGTGCTGAAAGTTTGTTACCTTGCCAGATTAAAGAGTAAACCTGCTAATCATTTTAAAAGCCTTTATTATTCTTAAGCATGCTTGGCTTCCTTTCTTGCATAATTTATTTTACTTGCAGGTTCCTTGAACAGGTAACTCTTCAGCTGGACCCTCAATTAGTGTTATGCAGAATAATTTGAGGGCTGGCTGTACTTGGGAGGTGGATCTTCTGACTAATGCAAACACGTGTACTTTGAAATGTAAAGGAATAAATTAAAGACTGCTGGTGACTTTTGTTTGTGCTGTTGTTTTTCAGTTTCTAGGTAAGCGTTCGGCTTGTTTAGTACACAGAGTCATTTTATGTCACTCCCTGCATGACAAGACTGTAATAAAGAAATGACATGTGGAAAATTTTTCTTTATGGTTATACTTTCATCTCTGAACATGAAAATAGAGGCTTTAATAGCTAGGTAACAGCCTTGTTAGCACAATGTCTCATAGTTTATTTTCAACCTGAAATAGTTATTTACTGTGTAGTTCACAACCACTGGGTTTCATGTTTGACCAAGACCAATTTAATTTTACCTTATGAATATTACATTTAATTCCCAAGGTTAGTTTTATGAACAAGTGTTTGGAGGGGACCTTAAGCTCTTTGTTTTCTTGCACGTGCCTTCTGTGAGAAGTGATGCCATGATCTTAACTGAACTGGTTGAACTCTGGGAAAAATTATTTGGCTGGTGATGTCTGCTGCCGGTAGTTAGTGCTGTGGTACCGTGGAGATGTATTTTAGGAGCATGATGTAAAAAACTGCTGGGAGATGCCAGCTCTCAGTGGGGAGATTGGTTTTGCAGATAATGATCTTACTTATCATACAGCGATAAAAAATATGTTGGCAAAATGTAGAGAATGGTGGAAATAAGTGGTTTGACTCAGTCCATATTAATGGTCAATGTGAAACTGAGAATATTTGTGCAGGATCATTTCCCCTTCTTCACTGCCCCCCGCTACCCCTTAATTTATCAAACTTTGATAAATTAAATATTTTTTAATAACTCTTCCAAACCAAAGGAATTATGGAAACTTACCCTTTTCCATGAAACAAACCCCTAAAAGCAAAATCCCAAAGTGGGCTGTATGATCACTGCTGGATAGCCTATTTGCTCTTGGTCAACTTTTTTTTTTTTTTTTTTTTTTTAAAGTTGCTTTTAAGTAACTTTTTTAGCAAGGTAACTCTTGTTCTGAAGAGTTTTGCTTTGAGATTTTGAGATGTTCAGTCCTTGGAAAATACTGTAAGAAGCATTTATTTAGCATTTAAAATGGAACCTATCAAGAAGTAGTAAGCTAAACATAAATATTTTTAGATATTTGTAGTCAGGTTTTAAATAAAAAGGGCTCTGTTCATTGTTACCAACAACAGCTGATACAAAACACAGTTGCTTGTCTTCTCTTGCTAATTCAGACTAGAATGCTGCTATTTTTTGTGAACAAGGGTGTTTTTTCTGGCGCAGGGTGCTGTACTGGCAATAGCAGGCTATGCAGCTAATAAGAGCTGGTCTAGTTAAACTGAAACTGCAGAGGAAGATTTGTGCTTTTATAGCCAACAATTTTCTGTGTACGTGAAGCATTTTTCAAGCAAGGATGTGATAACTTTTTAGCTACAGCATCTATGTTTGAAAACAATCTGATTTTTTTCTGTAAGCACCACTATAAGTGTAGTTAAAGGTTTCTCTTACAGCACAGTGAATTCAGATAGTATTTAAGGGCCATAATTGGCCATGGAAAGGTATATATTTTCCTAGCATGCTGTGTTGATTTACTTGTGCTTGGGCTGGCATGGAGTCTGTGCTCTTTGAATAGTATTGTCTGCACTGTTTCCTAACTCTGCTGAGAAGATGTGTTTGGGGTTTGTTTCTCTGGGTTGTTTTGAGTTGATCCTTGTTGTGGTAGAGACTGACATCTGGATAGTGTTGTAGTTGACCTGTGATCTTGCTTTTGTGCTGTGTAAGATGCTTGGGGGCTCAAAGTCCTCACCTGTATATCACAGCACTCTCTTGTGTGCCTGAATTTTTGAGAGTTCCTCAAGAGGTATTCCTAGAGTTATTCAGGTTCTTGCAGGGCAGGTGAGTGGCCACAGAAGTTGCAGCACATTTGCAGTACACGGTGTAAAAGTGACTTAATTTTACTGGCATAATGACAATTGATGGTATGATGAAGGTTTTTCTGGTCTCAGAAGCCCCTGGCTCCTGGAAACCCCTCAGCTAAGGTCATTCCTCAAAAGATGTGAGGAGGAGGAAAGCAGCGTTTGTCATAGAGCTCCTGTGTGAGAAATGTCACTGTTGTCTTAGAGACATGGCTGTGCCTCCTCTTTGTTTGCTGTAGCCTGATCTGTCTCTTCCCCCTTTCCCCAGGCTTCACATGCTTGTGTGAGTTGTGGCTTCAAGCAAAATTTTACACGGTAAAGACAGTTTGATGTGCTTGTGGTTAGAAGCCTCTGTTGTTGTGAGGCTCCATTACAGTCTAGCCTTTGTCACTGGGGCTGTAGACTCAGCTGGCTGGGGATCACGCATCTGCTCTGGGCTCATTATGGCACTCCAGGTTCAGTTATTCCCTTTCTCAGTAGGTCATGGACATTACTTATTCCTGCATATGTCATGGAATACTCAGATTTCCATTCCTGGTAAAGCTGTTGGGCAGCTACATTTATAGGTATGTCTGAGAGAAGAGGGAGAAATATGCTAATTATTAATAGTTAGCAATTAATTGTGAGGGCCTGGTGTTCTTTTTTTAGAGCTATCTTGCTTACCCAGGGAGATTTCAACAAGGTCAGTCATGTTAACTGTGTGTGCTGGGAGCTGCAAACCAGAGCTGGATTTTAGAACAAGTTATGGGTGATGCCTAGCACTGGAGCTATTTTTTAGCATTTCTTTTTAGGCACTCTCAAGTGAATGCGGTTGTGTTCAAGTCATTTGGGAAAATCTAACACTAAGAAACCCCTGGTTATTTTGTAAGACAGGAGTATTTGGCTTTCAGTGAGGAATAGCAGGGAGAGCTGCCCATGCCTGGGATGCAGAACAATCTCTTTCCTCTTTTCTAACCTTTTCTTGGTTACCTTAAAAATACTCTGTATGAGTATTTGTTAATTAGATCAGAGAATGGTATTGAATAACCACTCTTTGCACATCCAAGCTTGCCCGTAATGTTTTACTAGCAAAAGGTGGAATATACTAAATATGTCTATTTATATTTATTTGTGGGCTGAAGCAAAGTAAAAACTAGCACAACAAGTTTGTACTACTGCAGTCTTAAAGTTATTCATGTGTTGTTGCTAAGATGAGTGAATGTGTATGAAAACTTAAATCAAAGTTGGCCTCTGTGTTCCTGTGTTTAGATCACGTTTTCATGGGTTTTTCTGTGGTATGTTTTCTTGAGCTGCTTGTGGGTTGTGAATTTTTTTCCCCCCTTGATCTTTTTGTATTCACAGTCAGCTCTCTTTATTTGCCATTAAATTGCTGTTCAAACTACTATAACCAAACATCAGAAAGTCTAAAAGTTGAATGCTGTCAGCATAGTGTCTGGAAAAGCAATATTTTAAGAGCTAAATATCACAATAGGCATTAGTGGAAAGTTGATTGTAACTTCATAGAATGTAGTGAAACTGCCTAGTTAAAGGTGCAGAGATTGGCCACTGTGCAGGCTGCTCCTCCCCTTCTTTCTTTAAAACTTGAGGGTCAGGAAGTAATTTGTATCTGTTGTTGGACACTTCTGTAGGAAAAGCCTCATTTTTGATGAAATATTGCTTGGGCTCCAGGTTTTCAGAACTCTTGTTATGTGTTCCTTCCTTGCAATTCTTGCCCGAACCCTGTGTTTTCAGCATACAAAACTTCTTGAACGAGTATCATGCCTCTCATTGTTTTTACACTCATTAGCACATTGCAAGAGCTACAGGAAGACAAAGCACAAGGCACTGGATAAAAATGTATGTTGAAATTTGCCATGATGATTTGTTTTTTTTACTACAAGACCCCAACAAAAAGCTGTTACTCAACATGTGCTACAGGATGAATTGCAGATATGAGTGATGTGTGAATACAGCCTATTATCAAGTACTCAAAAGTATGTGGGGTTTTTTGGGTGGTGTTTGTTTGTTCCTTTTTGTCTCTTAAATCCAGATTTCTGAATTGCCTGGTTTAAGACATGGAGCTCCTTCCAGGCATGTCTAACAGACGATGCCTGGTCAGGATTAGGGAATTGCAGAAGAGGTGGAAAGACTGCTGAGTTTTTGGTTTACTCCATCATCTTAGGACAGGGTTTTCACTGATGCTTCACACAGAAGGCATGTTAATGAATAAGTCTGAACAGTGCCTTTGTGAATTAAGTGAAAGACGTTGATTTCCATTGTATATTTTCCATAGAATTGATTATATTGTTCTGAATTTCCACCTTGTCTTTGCCTAATGGTATCACACAGTCAAGCCTTGCCTTCCTAGAGGAATGGTGTTGTATGTGCAGTTTTTCTCCTTGCTCTGTCCTCCACACACCCCAAATAAGTCCTGTGAAAAGGAGGAGGTGTGAGGTACTGACGAGGGCAAGGCACATTTGAGGAGAGGAATGGAAGGGTGGACAGGAGTTAATTGAACTGGGGTCACTGTAGCAACCTCTCACACATTTAGGGGAGTTCTTCAGGCCCCAGCTGCTTGTGGTGATGGGGTAGCTCAAGATTCTAGTGTGTTTGTACACAGGACTGTAGTAAAATAAAGGACATTCAAATAAAAATGATGTTAGACCTGGTATAGAGTCCTTGTGCCATTTGGGCTCTCATTACCAGAGTGGGATAACTTTGGAGTCTGAGTCTATCATTCAGGTCCCTGGGCCATGCTTGCTTTGCATGAGGAAATTGCCTGTGGGTTTCCATATGCCTGCCTCCATGTTTTCAGAGTACAAGCAATGACATTTCACAGCTTGTAGGATCTGCAGGAGGTGCACTGAATCAGCCTGATCTGTTTTGCTGGCTTTAAACATTCATTACCTATTAAAATCGATATTTATGGTATTATGAAACGTAGCTAATTTTCATCAAACATCACACATGCTGGACAAAACCAAGCATCTGTGTTTGATTTGGTGAGATCAGATCACTGACCTCTGTAACTCTGGTCTACAGTCTTGTGTTCAGCACCTGGCTGAATTCTGTTATAATACTGTATCAGTTCTGTGCTAAAGTAGTTTCTAATATGTGCTTGTCTATACATCCTTTTGAATCAAGAATGTTCTTTGTTGCTGTAATGACAAAAGATTTTTTTAGACTGTTTCTTAGACTAGTAGTTAGGTGTAGGTAAGCAAAGCGTATGGTGTGTTGTTGCAATCAAAGCTTTGTGGCATAAATGTGATCTTATCTTGCTCCTTGATCAAAGGAAAGAACTTAATTGGTGCTCATCAAGGGCTAAGGCTTCTGCTAAGCAAGTGTTGGTACATGCTTCTGGGCTAATCATCCTGATGTCTCTGTCTTGGGTGTGCAAAATGAATGTTGCTTAGGTTGCCATCCTTTTATCATTGTGTTCATTTCACTAAAACAAGATTGTGAGATAAATAAAGTTGGCTGGGTGAATGTTTTATTAAAAGCTCTGCAATAAGCCCATTTTATCATTAAATAAAGGAGACCTTCTCTGGTACAGGTGCTTTTCAAGCCAGAAGAGGAGGACTCAAAGTTTTGCAGGAAGCAAAAGGCTGTACCTGAGCAGGTATCTTAGCACTGCACTGCTGAGGTGTGTGCTTGGCTGTGCAGGTGGGGAGGGAGAAGGGATCAAAAAGGGATGAAGACTTATTTCCTCTTCTCTTCCCCCTGCTCACCCGACCCCCCTGCCCCCCAATAGGACTTGCTGTATGTAGAGGGCTCTAAGAACAAGTTCAGACATGCTTGAGGAATGTGGCCTGAAAAACATGTGTAGTGGATGGAGATGTGCCCAGAGAGTATTGCAGGGGAAAAGTGGGAACCTAGTGAAATACAGATACCACTCTGATGTGAAACCTTATTTTTCCTCCCTCCCTGTCTTGTTCTAGTCACTGCTTCACTGCATCCCGTGCAAGGTGTTGGATTCTGTTTGTATTCTGTCAGTTTCACCAAACAGAATTATAAAAGTATTATGGCAAAAGTTACACTTAATAATTGTTGACATTCCTAAGGCGAGCTGTAATGGAAACTTCGGAAGAAAGAGGAGACAAAAGATAGATGTGCTATAAATTCTGTATGTTTGTAGTCATTTTCATAAAAATTTGTAGTGTGTCTTGCGGTATTTGGACTTTGTTTTTACCAGAGGGTGTAATGTTATGCCTCTTGTGAAATTTAATCCCTGTGTCAACATTAAAGCATTGTAGTTGTTTCCTTGTATTTCAAAACAGTTCATCTTTTCTCTTAGCTATACCTACTTCACACTATTTCAGACAATAACATTGGATAAATTAATCTATATGTGATTGCAACAAGGACAAGGAAATCAAACCTGCCAATAACATTTCTATATCTTGCTAGTTTTGGTTTTGTCTCCTCATAACATATTAGGCATCACTGTATTAAGAAAAAAAAAGGTAAGAACATACTTTGCCCTCAGCTATGATTATAATTTAAAGATAATCTTGGAGGAACATGTAGTGTTGGTGTTTGGCTGAGGATGAGTTTCATTGCTTATTTGTGAGGGTAAGTGTGGGTTTGATGCAGCAGCGCCAAGGCTGGAGCGTTCAACTAGACCAAGGTGTGTGCTGTCCTTCCATAGCAGGTGCTCACTGCCAGTGGGTGCTCTGAGTGGTGAGGGGATCTATTTTTATCGTTGCTCTTATGATAGTTTCATGCTAATTTAATATTTGGTTCCTTGCTGCTTTGGGACTAGGTGTACCAGAGTGATGCCAACTGCTAGGATTCTGGCCAATTGTACTTTTATTCAGATTTTAAAATATCAAGAGAAGATGACTGAAGTAGAGCCTTGAGAAACAAAGCCTCTGGGAGCTGATGAAGTGTTCTTTTGTTTCCTTATGCAATTCTAGTCTTAATTTAAAATTAACACATCGTTATCACGATGTCCCTGGTGTTACACGTTTTTTATTTTATTCTATTTCATACAATAACATTGGACAAATAAATCTATATGTGGTTGAAACAAGGATTTGGAAATCAAACCTGCCAATAACATTTTTATATCTTGCTGGTTTTGGTTTTATCTCCTCATAACACATCTTTTTAGACCACAGCATGATGTGTAAGCTCCAAGCTAGTTAGCATCTTTGGTGTATAAAATCATCTCTTCAAACAAGACAATTAGATAACCCCATTGGATGTTGCCATGGTACCAGTAGCAACAATATGTGCCATTTTTTTTGTAGTAAGATTATTGCTGCCTTCTCAAGGTGATGTATTTGGAGAGGAATTCTAGCTCTCAATAGAGTTAGTCATGTGCTAGGCATGTCTGGAGACTTTTGCTGAGCTGCCTTTCATGGAAATGATAATTTCCAGGATAGTCAGGTTGTATGCATGCTTGCAGATTCGCTCTAATTAACATGGCTTGGTTGCTGCGGAATACTGAATGGACTGTGTGGTTTCTAACACATGTATAATTGAGCATAATGCATGTAAATTTTATTGTCCAATATCATCCTCAATTTTCCAAGGGTTAAGAGAGCGTTGAAATGATAGTTGGAAACTTAATTATCTTTTGTTGCTTTACTGAATTATATTTTGCTCATTATTCTTCCCTGTCATTGGGTGTTAGCAAAAATGTGTTAACTACTGAAAACTAATTTTCTTTAAAGATTTAAACTATTTTCTTTCTGCTCCTTATCCCCCTAGCGGCTTTGTTAGTCACATATGCACGGGCCTTCCCTTGAGATGCTTCTTGCACCTAGGAATTATGTACTGTCTGGAAGCTGCACCAAAAAAATTGTACTCTGTAACAGATTAAAGGAAAAGAAAAAAAAAGAGCCCAAACCCCATTTCGCGGTGTGAAAGAGGCAAATAGCCGTCAATCAAATTGCCTGACTTCCCGACAAATACCTGATGGTGCTTAATATCAATGCAAATACCTGTGGGTTAAAAGTGTCAGGGAGACTTGTCTGGAGCTTCAGCAGAGGGTCAGAAATATCGTGACACCACCCCACTAGGAGGGTAGAATATCTGCTCACACTGTTGCCTCTTCATCATCACGAAAAATCAGGATGTCAGATGGACTGGCTGAGTTACTTGGAAGACTCTTCCCTGCCCTCTCCTGTTCTACTTTTTGTCTAGGAAGGTGGTAGGTCTCCTGGTCAGTTTAATGATATTTTAGGCTTGCCACTGTTGATCAGAAGATACCTTTGGCTTTGTTATGGTTATGGTGTTCCACTTGAACTCTGAGGTCTCTGCTGTTTTAGGAAGTAGCATCATAGCTGGGGCTGAAAGATATGAAATAATGAAAATGGATCAGGCAGCTAATTGTTTCAAGCAATTGCTTTAAAGTGATTATAAAATTATGGAGAAGCTCAAAGATTTGGTGTTCGACTGCTCAGCTGATGCATCTTGTTTTTTGACCCAGGTGTGGCATGCTTTAAATTGCCTGTTGTATTTGGTGCCTCAAGACTGTAGGTCCTGGTTCATGGAAGGCACTCTGAGGGCTGGGTAAAATCATGCAAGGAGTAACTTTTAAGAAGATAGAATTCCTGATGAAAATGTTGTGAAGCTTTTTAAAACGAAGTAATTTTTGCATCCAAGTAATGACAGCATCTCCTGAGAGATTCCAGCAGTGACTCCTGGGGATCTGTCCACGATGGAAAGGTGTATGCACCATCAGCTTCTTTCTGTTAATGTCGTGTCATTCAGCTTGTTAATGTCATTCAGCTTGTCATTCATCAGCAGGTGCTGATGGCTGGTGATTCTCATGTGCCTGTACTTGTTCCTCCCCGGTGACTGTCAGACCGTAAGGTGCTAGGCATCCGTGTTTCATAACCGAGTAGGAGGTTGTCATCCGAAAGCTTGGCTATCTGGCAAGTGCATCAGCTGTTGCCTTGCAGCAGGCTGCTCCCTGACTTGCTCATGGGTGGAACAGTAATCACAGTGTTTGCAAGGGTGCACGCACAAAGCAGAGGCAGATGTGAGTAATGGACCTTGCTGCAATCAGCCAAAACAGTTCCACATGGTGCTGCGAGAAGGCGGCCAAACCAGATTAAAGGGATCACCCCATTTCTTCTTGGGAGATAAGAGGCAGGCAGTTTTGCAATGTTTCTTTTTGTTTCCACTGTGGGAACAGGCAACAGAGTGTTAATTGCCTGAGTTCAAGAAAAGGAGCTCTTGTGACTAATGAACTGCTCCTTCAGCCGCAAAAACCTTGTAGCTTGGAAGAGGCAAGCTCTTCATTGTTCTGTGGTTGTAGGGCGGGAGGGGTTGTTGTTTAGTGTTAAGCACATAAAGTTTTCAGGAACACAAGGTTCATGTGCTAGACACACAAGTAATGTAGAGTGTACTGTTGCTGCTTTTGGAAAATGAAATTACTTTGTGCTTGACCTGTTGAAGGATAGTATTTAGTTTTAGGGCCAGCAAAGACCAATAATGAGTATAAAATTTATTCTTGCTGCAAAGATGTTGACTTATTTTCCTCATGGAAGGGTCATAACCTAATACAGCTGACAAGGCATGGAAACAGTCACCTTAGGAAGCATGCTTTGAAGGGGACAGTGTTTTTGTGTTACCGGCAATTATTGTGTAAATACTGTGATTAATATTAACATTGCATGTGATTGAATTCTGTGCTCATTTTATTCCTTTGGAAGTGTAATTCTCTATGCTATTGTGAAGTTCCTTACAACAATAAACCAGATGGGCAGAGGCTTGGTGATGAGATGTATGGGCTGATGGAAGCCCATCTCCAGATAGAATGGACTGAGGGTTGATTTTTGCCTCCAGGTGGGATGGGTTGTTTGTTTTTCAAGTTGACTTTTGCTTTGGCAGGAAGTTTTGCTGTGCAGTTATCTCTAAAGGCTTCCCTTGCTGGGTGTTTTGGCATGAAGGTGGGTGGGGGTCTGGCCTGTGTATCCATAAGCTCTCCAGGCCTGAGCAGTTTACCATCAAGGAACAGGGATTGAGGAGCTGCTGTTAGCTCTGGCTTGCAAGTAAATACATGCTTTTGGTTTCTGTGGCTCTCATTCCAGCATCTTTTCAGCAGGATTAGTGTGTGTGCATGAGATGGGTAACAGCAGCTGAAGTTTAGTGTCTGCAGACCAAGAGGTTGATGACAGTTTTATATCTCTTAGGATTGAAAACATTGGGCTAAAATAAATGTCTTTCATGTTTCACATGAGTGGGATGGGATACCTAGAGAGAGTAACTTTGGGATAGGAAGACTTCTATGTTGCCCTGTTTATTATATGCTTGTAATGTTTTCCACAGGAGAACATTACAAGCTTGCTTTTGAGATGCTGCTACTTCTGTTGATTTGAAATAAACATTAAGAGGAAAATAATGCAAAGAAATTTTTTGTGCTTACTGAAGTTGAAGCAACGTGGCTGTCTAAAGGTCTGTTAAATGGCCACTTTGGGGTGAATGTCTACAGTGAAAACTTTCAGTAGTTATTTCTGATCAACTTGACTCTTTTGGCTATACCTCCCTTTATTCTTTGTATTTTCCTGTTAATGTGATCTTTCCTAGATGATATTCTGTCATGTTGGTCTTACTTGGGTAACTTGTCACTTACTTGATGTAACTTACTTGTCTCCTGGCTGTTTTACAATAATTTTCAGAGGT
>VYZP01028701.1:0-84390 GCA_013400635.1 Hypocryptadius cinnamomeus | reverse complement strand
CCACCCCTCTATCAGTGTTTCCCATCCATGTCACACTGGGATGTTTCAGGAGGCAAGCCCGAGGCAGATGACAAGAAAGCATCGCTATGAGAGGTCCCCACTGGGCAGCACTGGGCCACAACCCTGACCACAGTGGCTGAGGGTGAGGTATTCACACCTCCACACAAGTTTGTGCTGTGAGCAGGACCTGAGATGCAACCCTGCCAGCTGAGTTGGTGAGAGTCCTCCCACCTGAAGGGCCTGCTGGAGTCACCAGGCACTGCTCAGCCTCCCAGCTCCGTTCCCTGGCAATGTCTGCAGCCACTGTCCGGACACAGTACTGTGTGCTGGGCTTCAGGTGCCCAAAGGTGCAAGGCACTTCCTCACCGCTCTGTTTGCAGGGCACCTGAAAGCAGATGGAACAGGTGGTCACAGAAGCTGGAGGTGGGGTTTGTGCATGGCTCCACTGCTCTGCGCAGCCTCAACATCCCACTTGCCCCATGGTCCCTCCTCCCGGGCACCTCCAACACTCAGTTCTTTGCCCCAGGAGGTGTTCAGGTCCTAGAGCATCTCCTGAAACATCAGTGGCATCACCTTTCATCTGAACAGAACGCCAGTTCCTCTTACCCAAGGGAGAGAAGTGGTCTCCTGCCTTGCTGAGGTGGGAGCCCCGGACTGGGGGTACACAGCACCTCACACCTGCAGGCGCAGCCAGGTGTGGGCAGGGCTGCAGCACAGGCACCCCCACACCTCTGCAACCTGAGATGGTGGCTTTGCTGCACCAGGAAAGCTTGTGCAAGCCCTGCACCTCTGGGCACTGCCCAGCTACCACACATACCTGCTGGACAAGCAGGGCCCCCTCGTACAGGTGCAGCCAGTACCACAGCTTCAGCAGCACTCGGTTGACTGGCTTGTAGGAACCAGTTCTTCTCTGGTAGGGAGTGAGTGGTGTGATGATGTTTATACTGAGGATTTGGTCCTGGAGCAGCCAGGACAACTTGGGGGGGCCAACAATTGCTGTAGGGAAGGGGAAAAAAACAAAAATTAAGGCTTTCAACGGAAGGCAGACATCTTATTTCTCTAGAAATTATATTTTTCTGTCTGACATTCCCCTCTCAGAACACAGAAGCTCCTCGGGTCTTGTCTGATGGCGCTTTGTGCTCTGAAACCAGCTCTAGGAATGGCACCGACCACATCTTCATGACAGCTTGCACTGCTTCTGCCTCCTCTTCACACCAACAGACCTGTGGCACCACCGGCTCCCTCTGCTGAGATCTTCACCCCTGAGCCATCCACCAGGATCTGGAGACCCCACTGCCAAGGCCAGCAATCACTTTCTAACTGAATGCACCCACTTCTATGCCAGTTGGATGCAGAGGGAATGAACAAGGGAACACAAAAAGCCAACATGGAACCCATTTAGTTTACACATTCTGCTTATTGCAGCAACCCCTCTGATGGACGTCAGAGGAGGGCCCTGAAAATTTTCTAGCTTCAAGAGACTGCTAGGTTTTTTGGACAGAACAGCCAGTCTGTGACTGAAAAGAGGCACATTCCCACACCAGGCAAACACAATAGTCAGGATTAATGGATTACCAGAGGGTCTGCCCCTGCCTGCACCTGTCTGCACCAGCTTCATCCCAGACCATGACAGGGGAGGAAGATGAGCCTTTCAAAAGCTAAGCCCAGAGGCATATCCTCTTTCCTGCCCCATCTCGCTGCATTCCCCAGAGACCCAAATTTTCACAGTGCCTTGCTGGCCTGGGGCCTCCTACTAATCACCTCACTGTGTCTCCTCTGTCCTTTTGCTCTTCACCCAGCTATCCTCCAGCAGCTCTGCCTCATCCCTTTCCTCTGGTTAGGGCTCTTGACTCTTTTCCCTCCAGTATCCGAATATGCTTTCCCACTGCATCCCATCAGATCTCTTCAAGTTCCCCTCTCCCCATCAGCCCCCCAGGAAGAGCCCAGCTGGAGGAGTTCCCCAGTCCTTACTGTCTCTGTACAGCTGCAGCTCGTTGGAACTGGCCCACTCGGACTGCTCACCTCCGGCCACCGCTCTCACCCGTGCCCAGTAGATATCATGAATCCTGTCAAAATACAGCTCACACACCCAGGAGTTTCTGCTGTTCCCCCCATAGGCACCTGCCTTGGTCCAGTTCGAGGTTCTGCCCAGGGAGAAAGCACAGGGATTGCTTCCTTTCAGCATCCTCCCAGCCCAAAGGGAGGGCTGCCCAGCCACCACCATCCTGCCCAGGTGGAAAGTGTAGGAAAGCCCAGGCATCAGCCAACAGCGTTCCTGGGATGTGTGAGGAGGGGTTCACCAGCAAGTTGACTCCCTCCTGGGGACAGATGGCATCTGGAACTGTACTCTGACCTGTGCTCTCCACAATGAGAAAACACACAGCTGTGGCAGGGAGAACCCACCAAGGAGTTGAGGCTGTTGAGGCTCTGTGGTACGAGGGAAACTGAGCGAGTGGTGACAGCTTGAGCCTCAGAGAAAGGTGACTTTGGGTGGGGGGTCTTATCAACACGAGAATAAAACAGAGCCTTCCTCTCAGTGGTGCCCAGCAAAAGGGCAAGAGGTAGTGGACACAAGTTGAAATACAGGAAATCCCATTTAGCATAATGGGAAAAAAACCAAATCCAAAACCCCAGTCCAAAAGCAATCCCTTAGTTTGTTACTGGGAGAGTGACCAGGAAAGGGACCGAGCTGTCCAGGGATGTTGTCCTGAAGTTGCTCAAAACCCACGAGGACACGGTCCTGAGCTGACCTTGCATGTGCAGGGGTAGGACAAGCCAATCCCTGCCAACTCCACTGCTCTGTTACTCTGTGGCATTTACTGCCAGACAACAGTCCTCTGGCTGCCAGAGGTCCCCCACAGCCTCTGCCAAGGCGTAAGAGGACCAGACCCCTTCACCCCCTCCTCCCCACCTACCTCTTCCTCCACTCCACCTCATAGGTGGCAGAGCTCGGTGAGCTGGGGTCTGGCTCCCAACGCAGCCAGACATGGAAGTTCTGTGCCTCCAGCCTGACGTGCCGTGGCCTCAGTAGCCTTCCTGGGGAGGGAGCAGAGGGGGATGAGGCAGTGTCCTGCAGGGTCCCCTTGTGGCCCGGTGCACAGGTTCCCCAGCTTTGCCCCGGCATGGGCAAACATTGACTTCAAAGCAGGTGCTCAGCACCTGTATCCCCCCAATTTGTTGCACACTGAAAACACCCTGTCCGCACTTCTGCCAAAGCAGAGACACAGCTGACAAAATGGGAGAGACAACACCCTGAGACAGCTGCTGCTGCTCACCTGGGGGTTTTCTTTCTCATGATTCCTTGACAACCACTTGGGCCTCTCCTCTTCACAGATACCTTCAATAGATCTGAGGTGTCCCTGTGCCTCCTCCTGCCCTGCAGCCAGGACCCCCCCCAGAATGTGGTGACAGCTTCAGCACTGGCTTACCCTGGAGCAGGGAGCAGTTGGCCAGGAACAGCAGCAGGAGCAGGGCAGGGCTCATTCTACCACAGCCCATCCATCTGCCCCAGCACTATGCGGCTGTGCCGGGGGCCATGGAAACGGATTGGTGTGCTGGAGCTGTTCTGCTTCCCACAGATATGACGGGCTGCTGGGACCTGGGATTAAAAACAGAAGCTTCAGCCAGTGACACTGCCCCATGGAGTCCACATGCCTATTGTGGCACAGAGGTGTCCACTATGGAGGGGACCTTCTGCTGCACCCTGGGGAGTGCAGCAGAGCAGGTACCCTCAGGGCTGTGGTGGTAAGTGGACCTACAGGGACAGTGGGCAGATGCCACACTGCTATGGCACTATGCACGTGCTGCAGCAACCTTCTGTTGCACCCACCTCTGGCACCCCGTGGTGAGAAGCCACACTCCCTTTGTCACCAGGATGTGGGTCTGAGAAAGCTCCTCACCTGATGCTCACACCACTGGGGAGGTGACTCAGCCCAGCTCTGGGCATGACTCACACTGGCACAACCTGTGACACCACTGCCAGGACACCCCCAGCCATCCCACAGCCTCGCCAGTATGGGGAGGGCACCGTGTGTGACGTCACCCACGAGGAAAAATGAGGCACAATGAGAGACCCTCTTGGGTTGTAAGCAGAGATCTCAGACTGTGAGCCACAGCAGAGGCTGGTCTGGCTGGGCGTCTGCACCTGGCCAGTCCCTTCTTACCCTGGCCTTGCCCCACCATTCAGCCACCAGGAATCTTTCCCTGCTCTTGCCACTCGCGAGGTAACCTTCCTCTCCTGGAGCAGACATGCAAGGGCTTTGAGGCTACCAACACCAACCTTGTGGTTGTGGGGACACATTCCCCTGTGAAGGTGGGGAGCCCAGGGCCATCTCCAGAGGCAGAGGGGTGGGAGAACCCCTGACCAGATGGGACACCAGTGGGGCTGGCTCACCACTGTCACTGCTTCTCGCTCTTCCCATTTTACATGGACTTAGCACTGTTACAAGAACAACCACCTCAGCATGTGAGTACAAAACATTGCCCCCATGTTTTCTCTGTCCCTTGCAGCATTAAGAGCTTGAAACAAGGAGAAACAGTCAACAAGCAGGGACATGCAGCTACAAACTGTGGGTGAGACCTCTGAAACACCAGAGCTGAAGCACAGGCAGTCGGCCTAGGGATTCCTCCCACCCTGAGACCAGCAAGAACCCTCCTGGCTTTGCAACAGAGCCCATTGAAGGAGGCATTATTTCTGCCTGGAGGGAGAAAGAGCCACCAGGATTGTTCCTGGGGCTTACGGAGGCACAGAGCTGGGGAACGGATGGAGACCCTAAGACCAGCTGCCTGCACAGGCAGAGACAGGGCTGCTCTCACTGCAGAAGGCAGCACAAGGGAGGCAATGCTTCCCTGAAGCAGCGAGGGTGACTGCAGGCCAGTCCCTGCCAGCTCCCCTCTCAACCCCAGCACACCCATTCCCCTTCTGCCACAGCCAGAGGAAAAATCCCAGCAACTCTCCCCGTGTTGTGGCAATAACTGAGATTGTGGGGATTAACCCCCTCTGCTCTGCACATCCTCTCCTTTGTCTGCATCCCCATCACACTACCCTGAAGCACCAGCACTCCCCCCAACCTTGAACCAGCATTTCCTCTCTGCCCCTCTGCCATATCAGAAACCCACCTCACCAACCACACTGTTAAACACAACAGCCCCAGCTCAGCAACCTCACGTTTGGCTCCGAGTGTTCACTGCAAGCGTTACCACGGTCTGCTCAGCTGCCAGGATTCCTCCAGATGGGGGACAGTCCGTGTTGTTTGCGCCACCACGCTGGGAGACGTGATTTGACTTAGGTGGTTTGTACCTCCTTTGCTGAGCCAGGGTTTGTTTTTTTTTTCCTTCCTTGCTTTCTCATTAGCTGCGTCCCAGCTGGGCACGGGTGCTCAGCAGTGCCCTCTGCACACCAGAGCTGCGGCACAGCCTGTCCCAGCACGCCATCCCAGCATCCTGCACCACCCCTGCAGGGACCATCAGTGGCGTGGGGACAAAAAGGAGCAAGGGCTCAGGCCAGGGGTGACACACGGTAGGGCAGACCCAGGCGAGGACATCCCAGCAAAACCAGTAGCCGGTTTTATCCTTGCCAAGACCAATGCTGCAGGCTGGGCACATAGGGCTGGGGCCCCTCATTTTGCCCTGGAGACCATGGGGGACCTGCACATGGCTCTGCACTACCTCAAGAGGTCCACTGGGACAAAACACAGCTGGACTTGTGCTTCCCAAGAACCGTGCAACCATTGCAAGACTAACACAGCCATTGATGGCAGCATTGTGGAGCTCATAAGCACCATTCAGCTCTGCCCAGGGCCCAGCAGTCACTGTCAGTGTGGGCATTCTAAAACAAGAGCCCTAGAGTGGCCAAGCGCCACCCTGGGGGCCGATGCCGGCATCTCCACTGTTGTCCCTGCATCACTTCAATGGCCAGCAGTGCTGGGTAGCTCTGACACATGGTAGAGATGGAGCTGGGGCCTGGCAGGAGCTGCAAGGGAGACAGCCACGAGGAAAAGGACACACAGCCACAGTAGACTGGACAGGCTCTTTAATACCTCGCTGAATACCAGTGCTGAAATGCTCCCAGCTGTGCCTGACAGCTGGACACACTGCAGAGCCCAGCACCCACCACCCCACAAAGTGCTGTTGGTGAGGCAGGCCTACAGCTCCTCCAGCCCCCTCAACCCCTCAAGAGGGAGAGCCTCTTTGGTTAGAGGGTGGGGGGAAGCTTGCAGGAGCTTGGGAGGACTGTGGGGGCTAGCAAGCATGGGTGCAGCAGGCACAGTCCAGCCCTGTGGGTAGGGTCAGGCCAAGGAGGACCCCCATGGGCCCAGGCAGCCCTGAGGGATGCTGCACAGCTTCCCCCAGCAATCTGGAAGCACATCCTCTGCTCAGCTCTCACTCAGCGCTTCGAAAGCAGAAGGGTTACAAAGCTGGCCAACTCCACGGTCTGGAAAAGGTGGGTGGGTGCCCACTGCAGGCAGGATGCAGGCAGGGCATCCTCAGACTGTGGCACTGGGGCTCCTGAGGCTAAAGGGATGACAGGTCTCTTCCTGACAGAGGGTGCCACCGGGATGAGGACTCCAGTGGCAATGGTCCAGCTGTTCCTGCACTGGAGGCACCACCAGCCACTCCCAGCAGTGTGCAGGGGGATGCAGAGGGAGCAGGCAGTGCTGTGATGGGATCAAGCATCAGCACTTGTCACTGCCTCTGTCCCTGCCTCTCAAGGTTAAACTTCCCCTGGCAAAACCCATCCTCCAAAGGCTTTCTCCAGGTACCGGGCCACTGCCAGCGTCAAGTGGTCATTGTAGGAGGCTGCCACCAGCTGGATGCCCAGCGGCAGCCCCTCACTGCTCAGCCCCAGCGGGCACTGTGTCACCGGCAGGCCCAGGACATTGAAAATGGCTGCAAGAGAGAAGGTTGGATAGATCAGAGTGAGCACAATGACTGGGATACATCACTGCCTGGCTCTCCCACCCTGGGCAGGCAGCTCTGTCATACACAGCACCAAGATCCTGGGAGCTGGTGCTTCATGCAGCAGTGCAGAGACATGGTGACAAGGGACATCACTGGCCAGAGATTCCCAGTGCCCACATCATGTGTATAAACAGCATCCATGAGGGATGGCACACACCGTGGCATCCAAATTTGGGACATTCCCGTGCCAGGCACCAGCCCTCCATCACTCCACAAAGCAAGACCGTAGCACTGAGGTGTTCAGACCACATGGGAACCACATAAGGGGCCCCAGGCCGTACCCCAGGAGATAGCGGGTCTCAGGTTCCTGCTAAACCCCAAGATCACACACAAAGTCACACCTGCCCTGCTGTGGACAGGCACCTTTGGCAAAAGGTAAAAGATGCCACACAGTATGAAGCACGACAACCCTCACTCCACTCTCTGGAGCAACAAGACACCCCTCTTTGCTGCACAGCCCACAATCAGCAATGCAAACACTCTGGATACAACACCCCAGCTGCCAGCCCACACTGATGCCACAGGGAGATCATTTTGGTAGCCCTAGCTGCAACCCCACAGGAGCCAGGGCTGCTCACCTGTGTAAGCAAAATTAAAGGGCATGCAGATGGGGGAGTGGTGCTTGGGGGCGATAGTGGGGTGTGAGGGGTAGAGGAGCACCCCATCCGGCCCCAGCAGTGCCTCCATCTCTTCCTGTAGGCTCTTCCCCATGCTCACCAGCTTGGCCTTCCCACTGAGGTTGAGGTTCACCAGCTTCTCTGTCAGTCCCAGGGCTGCAGCAAAGGGTAGAAATGGAGACAAGAGCATATGAGAGGACCATGGGCTACGTGGGGCAGAAACACAATGCCCAGCCACATGCAACATTCCCTGCTTCTGGGGTGGCCCCCCAAGTACCCCTTCCTGCCAGTAGCCACAGCAGATTGCCCCTAGCACAACCTTGTGGGCAGCATTCCCCCAGCTCTGCCAAGGGACAAGCATTCAGCCTGCCCCTTCCTTCCAGCTTTTCCAGCCAGTGGGGTTGAGCAGAGCTGGCAGAACGACCTCAACGCTCATTAGACAGCAGCACAACTGCGCTAATCAGGGTTCCTCTAGTACCTGCTGCTAGGAAACAAGATTGGTGCAGACCCTGACTGAGCTCTCTGAGTCCCTAGCAGTTCTGGTGTGGCTCACAGCAGAAGCGAACCCTGCCCCCGGCTCCATCATCCTCACTTCTTCCCCCAAGGTACCCACGCCCACTTATCAAAGATCCACACTCTTGAGCTTGCATGCAACTCAAAGACACAGTGTCTTTACAAAACTAGGCTGAAGCTGCTCAGGGCAAACCCCGAGTTGCTTCACTGGGCATTGGAAGAGTAATACCTGCATTTAAAAACCTGCCCACCCCACCCCTGCCTCTGCCCTTCCCAGGGCCCCTGCCAGCATTACCAATAGCTGGGAGAGTGTGAGAAGACATCCCCACGAGCCACTTCATCAGCTCCCACAGCGGCCACACTGGCTTGCCATGGTCCCCCAGCAGGTCTGCGAATCTTTGTGCCTCCTGTAACACACCCACTCCCCCCATCAGCAAAGCCAACATGCAGCAGGGAAGCACACGCTGGCAATGGACAGTGAAATTCTGGTTATCCCATTACCCCAATGTGAGGTGTTCCTGCTTTCACACAGGAGATGCCCATCAGGAGCTCCACAGCTCTGACACCGATCCAGGGCAGCAGCAGGAGCATTTTTCCCTACCAGAGAATGCAACAAGGGAGAACCCCCTAAAGCAGCATCCAACTGACACAATGCAAGGGATAATGTCCCAGAGGCACTTCCTCCTGTGATATGATGATGGGACCTGGAAGAAGGAGGCAGAGGAGCCAGACAAGCCCTCGTTGGTGTGGTGGGGCTGGGCTGTTTCATCACTGCCTCTGTACCAGGAATGCACAAGTTATGACACTCCCAGAAATTTATTTTATTACAAAGTACTTTTCTGCATGCACAGAGCATAGCACAGCAGCTGCAATTCCAGGGAAAAATTACACAAGCAGGCCTCCTGCTGGAAAGCTGCTAGTCCCCTGCCTGTCCTGGCATCCCAAAGGATGTTAATCCCAGCCTACAAGTCAGAAGACACAGCATGGGGCAAAGAGCAAAGCAGGATGCCCCCTGCTTGGCTGACTTACCAACCTGCATGGAAAAGGTCAATGTGCCAAAATAACCTCCCCCCCACCCCACAAATTACCACATTGCTCCTCTGCTGAGAGTCAGGGCCTCAACCCACAGGACAGCAAGGGAGAAGGTGCTGTGCAACTTTAGGAAGAGGTGAAAGGAGGATTGGGGGGGAACATGGAGCAGGGAAAGCCCCTGGGTAGGTTTGGGAAACCTACAGCTCTCCACAGCTGGCCCTGAACACCTGTTTCTTCCCTGATGCCGCCAAAATTGTGCCTTTGCCAACTCACTCTGACACACCTGCCCCTCACTGTCCTTGGATGACATCATGGCTGACCAGATCTGGAAAGAATACTTCATCTTGTGGATTGCCACACGCTGAACCCGGACCCCGAGGTCACTTTCAAGGTGCTCCACCACCTGAAGGGAAGAGCAAGGACGGGTTTGTTTCCACAAAGATTTGATGTCTGCCATCAGCCTGTGGAAACTACAGAGAAGAGAGTAAGGGGACCTGCTTGCAAGATCTTCCCCTTGTGTCTTCTTTAGCCCTGAAGAAAAAGTTCTTTCTACTTTTTAACCCCTGAAAGCACAGGACTGGGATGCAAGGCTGCCTCCCCAGCCCTTCATTTCACCAGCTCCTGCAGGAGCCACACACAAAGCAACTCTTTCCTCTTCCCAGGGCTCCTTTGCCTGGTCTCCCCAGGTTCTATCTTCAGGCTTACCCCAGTGAGTACCATCCTCTGCTGCTTCCTACCTTCTTTTGGGCCTGCAAGATCTCCTTGTCCACAGGTGATACAAAAATGGACCCGCCGTCATGATCCATGCTGTGGAATTTTATTTGCTCCAGTGACACTTTCTCATTCAGTTTCAGCCTGGGAAACAAATGGTGCTTTGTTACAAATCCATCCCCAGCTCCTTTGCAGCTGCTAGAGGTTCTCACACGCTTGTTATGTGTCCTCAAGAGACCCTGCTCTGTCTCTCAGAGTGGCAAGGTGAGACCCTGAAGACACAGACACCTACTGCCCACAACGCATCCAGCTGCTCACCTGCCCCCTCAGTCCCATCAAGTTTCTGTTGGGAAAGTTCTCATTTCTCCAGAAGCACCTTGTGACTACAAACTCTGGCTGCAGCCAAGGCTAGGACTGCACAAGAGCCCGGGAAAAAGCAAAGTGGTAATGGAGAGAGCAACTGTGTGCAGGCTGTGGCAAAAAGAAGGGCTGCCCCATCTCTGCTCTGCCCCTCACTGGCATGCAGCCTGGTTGCACTTGATTGCACAGACCAAGAACTGAAGGAACAGAACTGGCCATGGTGTGGGAATAGAAAACTCCTCATTCAACAGCAGGAAAAAAAGCGCTGTAATATCCAGGAGCAAGGCCGGCCCTGGGAGGTGTGTGTGGGACAGAGCTGGGAAGCAGCTCACTGGTGAAGGCGGGCCTATCAGTCTGCCCGTGGCTGCCAGTTCCCGGGAGCAGGTGGGTGGTGGGAAGGGCAGTCCCAGCAGCCAAGGTCCTGCTGAGGCCAGCAGCAGAGGAAGGAAATCAGTAACAAGCAAACTGGGTGGGGTGCAGACCTGTCTTGTACAAAGGCCTAATGGGTTGTGATGACCAGAGAGCTGCCGACTCCAGCTCAGCAGCTTGAAGCAGTGGGAACAACTCACTTGCTGACCCCAGGACCGGCCATGACTCTCAACACAGGCTCCAGGTCCTCTGCGTAGCGGCACATGGGCCCTGTGCACAGGTAGCTGGTCCGCACCCCGCGAGCGTTTGGGAACTGGCCGTCGTTGGGCACCACCCCTGAGAGCAGAGAAGTCAGATACTACCCCAAGTATTGCCTCCAGATGGGGACAGCCCTGCTGGGTGGGTCTTTGGGTGCAGGGAGACATGGGTCCCCAGGGACTGTACACCCCACAAATGCTGATGGCAAGGTTCATGGTGTGGGGATGGGAGGAAAAGCACCCATTCAGGACACTGAAAGACAGAGAAACATCCCAGCAGATCCCAACCTTGTGAAAACATCCCATGCTGAGGATGCAATACTTGGGTAAACCCCTGCCCATCTCCCATGTGCCTGGCATTCTGACACCAAAAGCCTCCCAACTGCCAACCCCAGCCATGCTTCCTCAACAGGCTTGTCCCATGCAAGAGGTTACCTGACTCCTTACAGCAATCCCACCAGCGACCAGCACAGGGGTGTCCTGAAGGGGTTCATCCCACAGCCCCCATTCCACCTCATGGCATTTCTGCAGGTGGGGAAGAGGAGGAGACCCCAACACCCACCTTACCTGTTGTGGGTTTATGGCCAAAGACTCCATTGAAAAAGGCGGGCATGCGGATGCTGCCGCCGATGTCAGAGCCCACACCTACGACTGAGCAGGCAGCTGCCAGGACACTGCCCTCCCCACCTGCACAGGAAAAAACATGGCAAAACCCCACAGATTTAGGGTGCAAATCATCCAGGAAAGCAGGAACACCTCACAGAGAGGGTGGGGGCCTAAAAAGGCAGAGGGGTGGGGGACACCTTGGCTTTAGTAATGGGTAGGGGATAGCTGGGGAACGTGGGCCAAAGGGATTTTCCTGCCAAAGTACAACAGAACTGGCTGAAGCAATGCCAGATGAAACACCCAGAAGAGGCAAAGCAGCTAGACTTCCCAACAGCCTACAGCAGTGCCCAGGAAAGAGGCCCGTAAGCTCCACAACAGCCCAGGGACACATTAATAGCTGTGTGCAGAGACTTAGAACTCTTCCCTCACTGCATTTTAACCTGCCACTCGTGCAGGACCCTGCCGAGGTGCTGGGGTTCACCTGAGCTGCCGCCCACAATCCTCTGCAGGTCGTAGGGGTTGTTGGTCCGCCCGTATACTCTGTTGCTGGATTCATACCACATGCAGAGCTCGCTGCAGTTGGTGACACCCAGCGGGATGGCACCTGCCTGCTTCAGCCGTGACACCACAGTGGCATCCGAGGTGGCGATCACATTGCGGCGGTTGACCAAGCCAGAGGTGTTGGGCATCCCTGTGGTGCCAAGGTCAACAGGAGGGAGGCATCAGGGCCAGTGCCCCGAGACAACCCAGAGGTGCAGAAAGCAGGTTCCCAGTGAGGGCTGCTCCTCTGAGGCACCACAAGCTCTGTAGCACCTGTGTGCTACAAATGAACACAAATGCAGAAGCCCAGGCAGAGGTTGGTGCAAGCCAGGGAAAGGGAGACTGCTTCCCTCCAAGCACCTGCCACAGCCACCCACCACTCTGGGGAGCACATCAAGACCTGGAGAGGCACAAAGATAAACCCACCATAGAGAGAAAAGGCCTCCTTAACGGTGATGGGAACTCCCAACAAGGGGAACTTCTCCTCCAGGCAGTCATCGGCAGGACCCTCCGAAAGCAGCTTATCGACCTGGCGGGCTTCCTGCAGGGCCTCCTCAAACCTGCAACAAAGCACCCGGCGATGTTGTGCCGCTGGATCAGAGAGGAGCGGGGTCCCCGCAGGGCGGGTGGACGCGAAGTGCAGCAGGAGCCTGTGGGGGAAGTGAGACTGCCTGGTCTTTGCCGGAGCCGGGAGCGGCATCCCGGCCAAACCGCCGCCGGGCGCTCGTCACGGGGNCAGGGCGACGCGCGGCCCGCGTTGCCGTGGCGACCGCCCCGCCGCGGCCCGTGCCCGGGCTCGTCCCGGTGCCGCCTGCCCGGGGCTCGCATCGGCCCGGACCCCCCCGAGAACGCAGCGATGCCCGGGGGGGCGGGGAGAAGGGCGAGGCCCTCAGGCCCGCTCTGCCCGTCCCGGGCCGGCCCGCTCCTCTGCTCCGGGACAAAGGCGACGGCTCGGGGGCGCACGCGGCAGGCGAGCCGTGCTGCCGTGGGGTGGCAGCGGCGCTCCCGACGTGCGGCGTGTGCGGCTGAGCGAAACGCGCCCCGGGCAGGGGCTGCCCTGACAGCCTCGCCCGGACAGCCTGAGGCGCCGGGCTGAGTCCAGCAGCCGCAATGCCTCTGTCTGCGCTGCCTGCGGGAACGTCCCGTGCTGGACTGCGGAGGAGACGCTTCCCTTTCCGGCAGAGGTTGCCCGTCCCCATGTAAAAGCCTGTCCTCTGGGTCAGACTGCGCACACAAACGCTCTATTGGGTGTCTAAGGTAACCACGGGACATTAAGAACTATCAGTTTAAGGTTGACTTCAAATTATAATGTTCTTTTGCGTTATAAACACAGAGCCTCATTCTTGAGCTTTTCCCTTATAAAATACAGCTATTATCACACTTAGTTTTAAACATGGTCTGAGGTGTTCAGGTACTTGATTATGGAAACAGGAACAGCACTGTATAATCCTTAGCCCTCAGGGCAAAATAATTCATAAAGCTGGGGAAAAAAATTTACTGTTTTTTAAAGCAAGGATTTAAGCAGCATGTGAGCAGGCCTTACTGCATCTCTTCCCTTCCACACAGTTGGCAATTGAATTATCAGCACAAAGCAAGGCTACAAAGGGATACATTTCTTGAGAAAATCTTTTATGATCGCAGAGTCAACATATCAGCATTTATAGAACAATTTGCAGCACACACGCCCTAGAAGGCCATCGGCCGACCTCTGTCCCCTAAAACCTGAGCTGACATCGAAGTCATCTTGATAGTAGTTCTTCTTTCACAATCTTATCAAGGATACTTTCTTTTTCCCTGCCTGATGCAGGGAGAGGAGAGGAGAGGAGAGGAGAGGAGAGGAGAGGAAGCTGATAAGGGATCCTTCAGAGCTCAGGAGTAAGTCAGGTGTCCTCTGTCTTCCACAGATAAAATAGTAAAATTCCTCTGAACTACCCTCCTAAATGTAATCTCAGCAATGCTTTTGTCANCGGGAGCGGCATCCCGGCCAAGCCGCCGCCGGGCGCTCGTCACGGGGCTGCTGCGGTGGCGGCGCGGGGATCCCCGTGCCCCTGACGCAGTGCAGCGGCCGGGCCCTGGGCCCGAAGGGAGGCAGGCAGGGAGCCACCGGCTCCTCAAGCGTGCCCTCTGCGTCCAGCTCACCTGTCCTTAACCACGGCATTGATGAGGGGATTCACCNCTACCAAAGGCTTAAAAAACCACAAGAGGTTATCAAGGACACATGGAAAGCTGGAGTGGTTCTGCTGGCTGTGTGGATGTGTGTTGCAACCACTAATTGCCTGGGAAGCCATGGAACAGGCTTTGCCAGCTGAGTGGGAGGCTGGCGGGAAGAAGAGGTGTGCGCTGATTGGCAATACCACAGTCTGGCTGCCTTCACAGTGTTCTCCAAAGCTCTTCTCAATCGAGTCGCCAGTGCACAAAAAATACCTTTTTGGAAATTAAAAGAAGAAAAAGAACCTGATAACACAATTCTTTGTGAAATGAGTCCTTTAGATTTTATCTTTTAAATAATGCTTCCAAAGAAACCTGAGGTTTGTGCAGCACATGGAGGGAGTGGGAAGGGATGCTTAAAGGTTCAGGTTTAAACACAGCAACTCAGATGCTTAATTCCTAGCAGATCCCAGAAAAAAAAAAAAAACAAACAAAAAAAAAAAAAAAAACAACACCAAAAAAACCCACCTGAATTTGATGGCAGTCCCTCCAAGCCTGCCCTTAGCCAGATACACCACGGAGGGATTCTGTGCTCTGCATTTCCACCAGCTGTCTTCTTGCATGCTGGCCTGGGATCCATCAGCAGATGTTGGGTGCCCGTGCTGCTCACTTGGGGCTTGCAGATAAAGAGTTCTGACCTCACCCCTCTCTTGCTCTCGCTGAGCAGGGGGCCTGGTGGGGCACAGGAGGGCCCCAGCCCCAACACCTCATTCCCAGAAGGGCAGGAGGGCACAGAAGCAACCCCATACTGCCTGTGTGAGAACACAGCAGCTGGCACTGCCAGGGTCTTGGGCTCTCTCGACACAATACTGCCATGAGGTCACCACCCACAGACGCACGGGCAGGGCAGCTCAGGGCTCTTCCAGCTTGCCCTCGGTTCTGGCACGGCTGCAGCAGGGCTGAGCCGAACCAAGCCTTGCACCGCACAGCTGCCAGACACACTGCCCTGGAAGCAGCCAAGAACGGCCTGCAGCCGGGGCACAACCTCCCTTCAGAGCAGGCTGCTGGGACACGGGTGTCACAGGGCTTCCTTCTGCTGCCGCCGCAGCGACGGTGCTGAGCACCCCGGGGTCGGGACCGTGCCACGGGAGGTCGCTCTGCCACCGCCGATCGGTGGCCCTGGCCCTGCCCCGCAGGGCCGCAGCTGTTCCCTCTGCACGGAGCCAGGGTACACTGTGTTCACTCCGAGTCCTTGATTAAACAAAATGTTTATGCGTGCCTCTGCTCCAGCAAACATCTTGGCGGCTGCACGAAGCCTGTTTGCTGCTGCTGCTCCAACTGCACTGGAATTGGGGCAGGGTCTGTGCGATGCTTCAGGAGCCAGCTGGCCTTCCCGGGATAGTCCCCAGCCCAAGAACACCCTGTCTGTTCCCGGTCCCCGCACCTCCAGTTCCACTGGAGGGACTTTGTCTGCTGGGGAAGGCTGTGCCCCGCATCCCCTTGGTGCCAAGCGGAGCTGCCGCACCTTTGGAAAGGCTGGGCGGGGACATGCTTTGCTTCTTTACCCTGAGGGAGTGACACCCACCTCACAAACCCACCGTCCATTTCCCACTTAAAGCAGGGCTTTGGGGTGCATTTTGAAATTGCAAGAGCAGCTAAGACATTTCCTGGGCTCCACAGTGCCTCCAGCACTGATGATGGCCACATACAGCACCATGGAGTTGGGTGGGCATAGCCAGCCCTGCCTGGGGCAACCGCAGGGCTCCCAGGGCCTGATTGCAACTCCATGTCCCCATGTTTAGCCAGTGTCATCCAGAACGTGCCTGCTTTCTTCCCTGACTGAGGGGATTGTGTCAGTTCTGCATATCTGGAGTTAATTGGGGACAGGTTGGCCCTGCTATGTCATCTCTCAGGCATCGTGCAGCCACTGGTCTATGCCTGGAGGGCAGCCCTCAGCCAGATGTGCTGTCCCCACATTTACTCTGTTGCTCCAGCTGATACCTCCAAACCCCTTGGACAGAGTGGAGTACCTCCCTCCCCAAGCCATATACCCTGTGAGGATGGAGGAGCATGCCCTGGGTCGGTGGGGAACCAGCATGTTGAGGTCATTTACAACCCTGCCAGGTGAGACCAAGGGAAGGATTCTGCAGGACTGAGAGAGGGCCAAGACCAAAGCCCACAGCTCCGTCCTTGAACTCAGGAGGCCAGAAAGGAGAAGGTGCTGATGGCCACTCAGATGACATCAATCCACACCGGACTCCCAGCCTGAAGTGTTTCCCAAGATCACAGGCTTTCAGCAGAGCGGGTTGCCCAAGCGGCTTGCATGCCCCTGCCAGGCTGTATGCCATGGCTCTTGAGAAATTGTGTTGATAAACACTCCAGGGCATGCCAAGTCCTGCAGGATGACAGCTGATGTGCTTGGGCTGTAGTGAGTGCCAGCACAGTGAGAGGAATTTTCCACTCCTCTGTGACAAGCATGCCTGACCCTGCTGGGAGACTGTCCCCAGCAAGGCAGAGATTATCTGGTGTCCCAGCTGGCTTGTCAGGCTCTATAAACCCCCCATGCAAGGGCTGTCCTTAGGCACATGTCAAAGCAAGAGGTAGTTGGGTTGCTTGGGGCATGGTGGCACCTTACAGGGCTGGGTTAGGGTCCCACCATCCCCAAGGAGACCCAACCACCCCCATTTCACCATGGGGCTATTCTTGTCCTGGCAATGAACCGCCTCCTTAGCTTCCCCTTTCCAAGCACATTGGCCAAGCTGGGGTGAGCCATATGCTTCTCCATTCCCTGTCCCAAGGACTTGCTTTCCTGTGGTTCTGGTCCTCTTTCCATATGCCCTGAGGGCGATGGGTGACCCTTGACAGGGCCCTCCAAGCTGCCTGGGTGAGTTCTGCCCAGGTGTGTCTTCCAGCAAGCTGGAAATGCCTCAAAGACCAGCAGATTTGTGGTATGGTGTGCTCGGTCCTGTGCTGGCCAGTGTTTGGTAATCAGCATATGAAAGCCCAATGTGATTTGACCAGTGTGTCCTGGAGCTGCAGTTCCTTTCGCCCACCCCTCCATCCCACTGTGCTCTCAACAGAAGCATGAAAAGCTTGTGCCAGGCAGCATAGACCTGGACAATGCACCTGTGCACAGTGCTACATGTGTCCCTGTCCCCCAACATAGCCTGGCAAATGCTGTGCCATCAATGGCAAAGTAGGTAAACATCAACCAACACCTGCAGAGAATGGGGGCTCACAGGTCTCATGTGAGCATGGTATGTTGGNCCTTCCTTCCTTCCTTCCCTTCTGTTCTCTTTCCTCCCTTTCTTCTCTTTTGCTGCCACCTGGACACGTCTCTGCTGCCACCCCGGTGCTCCCTTGCTTATCCTTCTGGTATCTGGGCTAGCAGCAGCAGAGATGGGCTGCTCATACCATTTGACATCTGGCTGCTGCCCTGTGCTGTGCAAGGTGGCTGTCCCAGCCCAGCTGGGCTGTGATGGAGCAGCACCACTGCTGTGACTGATCAGGGTCCCCTGTCCCTCCCCATGTCCCTTCAGCCTCCAGGTCAGTGGGTACTGGACCAAGGCACTGTGGGAGCCGAGACAGTGACAGAATGATGGGATGCACTTGCTGAGGGTCCTTCTGGGAGCACATCCTGGGAACAGGCACATGCAGGGATCTGCTGCTGTGTGGGAACCCATGCTTCGGATGGAGACAGTGGCAAGAGCAAGAGAGACTTACCGCAGCAGACACAAGAACACTGCTGTCTCTTGGCCTGAGCTTGTGGCATCATGGCTTGTGCATGTGGGCAGCGGTGACAGTGGCAGCGCAGCTTTTGGTGCCTGCACCTCTCCACTGAGGAGAGCTAGAGCTTGGGCAAAAGGCAGCAGCAGCGGCAGTGAGCCCCGTCCTGCCCCCGGGTGTTTGGGACATGCTGTTCTCTCAAGCGATGATAAGGACAATCAATAATAAAAGCAGGCAGATGGAACGCGAGCCCGGCCTCCAGCCAGCGACCTTCAGGAGCTGGGTTACTGGAGCAGGCGCAGGCGTTTTGGCAGTGGAGCAGCGTCGCGTCGGGAGCCCGTGCAGGGTAAACACGGCTGCTGCAGCGTTCGGACAGCGCTGCCCGAGTGCACGGCTCGGCCACCGCTCCCCTGGCATGCAGCCTGATAGCACCGGGCATCGCGGCAGCCCGGGCACACGCTGTGCACCTTCGTAACGAGCTGGGACAGTGTCAAAACTCCACGGAGCGCAGGGCTGCGTGTGCTGCCGGCCCCGATCACTGCGGCGGCGGCAGGCCCGGCAGCCGCGCACGGGGGCAGGGGAGGTACCGCCGGCCGAGCCTCCGGAGTAACCCTGAGCACTTACATAACCATTAGCCTGCACAAACCACTGCACAAACATGACCCGCTCACCGCCAAGCTCAGCAAGATCCTGATAAAGCAGAAAAACAGCAACCCCAGCCCAGTGCCTGGACACAGCTGGCCCAGGCTGCTTGGAGCTGTGATGTGGGAGGGTCGGTGATGTCCTTGCCAAGCAGCTGTGGGGCTGCGTAACAGCCTGGAAGGTTCGAGCTGGCCCAGCGCCGACATGGGCGTCTGCCTTCCCGCAGGTTCTGTCTCTTTCTGAGCTTGGAGCTGCAGCGAAGCTCAGGGTTTCGCAATTTTCTGGGAGAGAAAGGGCTGTGGGGCCACACAAAATAACACCTCCTGCCCCAAGTGGAGAGTACTTTTGCCCCCAGGGACAAAACAGCCTTTGCGGAGGGGATGCAGAGGATCCCAGCCTTAGACTGGAATGACCCTGCCTGGTGAAAACACAGGCTGTTTCTTTCTTTGCTGCCCAAAGACCACTTCCTTCTCCTGAGCATTGACATGACAAGGGGTTTGGCATGTGCTATCTCATGTCCTCTGTTTTGGAGACAGGGCAGCATTACTCCCATCAGTGCTCTCAGTGGGGGAATTCTGGTCATGGCACAGGTACTCCACAATGCAGGCAGGCACTGTGTCCTTCACACTCTTCTCTCCCCCTCATGGGGCCTGGTCTCTATCCCAAGCCTGAGTGTGACACTGGTTGACTTCAGCACTGTCAGCTCCATCTGGCAGTTCCTGCACTGCTATGGCTATGTGTGACCCTCTCTGGGATCACCCTAAGCTCACATCCTGTCCCATCAACTTCCTTCCTGCAGAAGTCCCTCCCTGTGCCTTTGCACCTCACCTTGCCCAGGGCTGCAGCTGGACCAGCACAGGAACCTCCCCGCTGGCACCACATGGAGGAGCTGCCTTGGTTGAGCTCTGGAGAGGTGAAGGCTGTTGCTGCCACAGTTGGGAAGATGTGGGCATCATAGCTGCCTTGTGGAAGGCCAAGTGTTGCACAGCACAGGTGGATGGGAGGAGCTCGCTCCTCTGTGCAGCACGGGGCAGCAGGTGCTCCAAGGGATGTGCTTCCCCATCTGGATTGTGCCCTGCATGTTGCTCCCCTTCCTCTGGACATGCGAAGCAGGACAACTTCTCCAGCTCTTGGAGTGTCTGTGGCAAAGACCCACTGAGAAAAGCCCAAAAATAACCTAGAAATAGTGGAGCAGGGAAAAAAAAAGGGGGCTCTTTATTGCTTAGCCAACAGCAGAACCAGTCGTTGCCTGGCAAAAATGAGAGAAGAACTGGGAGTTAAAATAACATCTGCTTGCAGGGAGCCAGCCTGGGCAGCCACGTTCCCAGGTTTCCTGCAGGCAGGAGCAATGTGCTGCTGCCTGCGTGGGCTGAATGCATGGGAACTGTATTCCTGAGCCACATCCAAGGTCTGCACTCCTCCAAGCTCCCAGTGGGGATGCAGGGACCCCTCCCTACACCGGCAGGATGCTCTCCACCACTGCCTGTGGTGGACAGCTGCCTGTGGCCCCAGGAGTCATTCCCCTGCAGAGGATAGCAGGATGGGGTTACTCCTGATATACTGGGTATAGCTGGTGCCACTGACTGCAGGTTTGGGCTGCTGGGCTTCCAGCAGCTGCTGCTATAGGGAGCAGGGATGCGGCTGGCAAAGCCTGGGAAAAACAACCAGAGTTAGGGAAGCAGGCTGTGCATGTCCCATTCCTTGGTCATCCCAGCTGTGGGATAGCTGGTAGGCTCCTTGTGTGGTAGTACTGGGAACAGCCTGCTCACTGTGCCGGTACCCTGGGTCTGACCTGAGAGCATCGCTGCTGCCTCACCAGGTTTCGCTGCAGGAATGGGCAGCTTCTCACAGTGACTGGGGGGAACCAACCCCTTCATCCCATTCATAACAGCCAGGCATGCAGACTATGGATGCCTGTGGCTTTCACTTGGAAGGTGCTGAAAGCAACCAGAAAACAGAGTTATATAAAAAATCATTTACAGAGTTTAGTCAAGTGGATCCGGCACAAGCCCAGCACATCCCGTCCCTCCTGTGGCATGCAAGGCCAGCTCTCTGGGGCTGGAGCAGCTTGCTTAGGACAGCCAACAGCTCTGCTGGGCCATCCCCATCATGGATAGCAGCCAAGCCAAGTGCTCTCCATGTCAGGAGTCTCTCTTCTGCTTGACCTCAAACACACCTGCAGGCCTGGAGTAGCAGAGGTGGCTCTGATGAGCCCAGCTGCAGCAGCAATAGCTTATCTCTCACTCTGTGCCATGGCTCTGCTCCTCCAGTGGGGCAATGTGATTGCAAAGTGGTAAATAAAACACTCTGGGCTCTGCTCCTCCTCAGCACAGAGCAGCCACATCCCTTAGGGGTACCTGTGTCATGATGTCCACACTGGCCAAGTCTTGCCTTTGTGGAGCTGCTCCTGAGCCCACAGGAACCATCGGGGTGGCTCTGCCCTCGTGCAGCCAGGAAAGCCCAGAGCACTGAGCATCTTGACTGCTTTGGAGGAGTCTTGTGGGTGGGAGCATGGGGTCTTGAGACCCCTGAAGGACTTGTGACTGAACAACTGGGCTCCATAGGAGTCTGACCTCATTGCTTTAAATTCTGTGGGCTGGAATATGCATCTGGCCTGTTCCTCTTGTGCTCCTGCCAGGGGCTCCCGAGGAGTCTGTGGCAGCCATGAGTGAGCAGAGAAAATCAGGTGGTTTGTGTCAGGCCAGAATGTGCGAGAGCGGATGGAGGGCATGCTATGGGGATGCAGAGCAGAGCTGGAGTCCCGAGTTTGTCCCCAGAGCTGAAGCTTGAACTTTCCCTTGTGTCAGGCAGGTTGAAAACTAGTCTGCCCTGAGCCTACAGGAAAGCACATGAGCCACCTGCCTGTTCTCCAGTGGGCATGGTGCAGAGCTGTGGCAGGTACACCATTTCCCAGGACTCTGTCTTAGCTGAGGGCAAACCTCACTGGCTGTCAGAGTCTGCCCTCCTATCCAAAACCTGTCAGGGACGTGTCCCACCCCATTCCCTCTACTGCCTGCACAGTCTATAGGGCTGTCTTTGTCAGCCCTGGGGCTCTCCCCAGCCCCTGCCCATGGGAAGTCAAGTGAGCAGGAGAGCTGCCTTGTGGGACCTGGTGGCTCCAAGCTGGCTCCAAGTTGTGCCAGCCCTGGGGCAGTTTATAGGACCATGGTGTCACAAGTCGGGCACGCAAGGGAGGAAGAGCGCTTGCCAGGCTCCCAGAGCTGCCTCTGTCCAGAACACAGGCTCTCTGAGAGGCATCTGGACACTGCCCCATGAACACTCACTCGCCTGCCTGTGTGTGCCTGGGCCATTGTCTCCTCCCGCTCTGCCGTGTGCACAGTGACTGCGCTCGCGTGATGCCCTGCAGCACCCCTGGCCCCCTGCGCCGTCTCTGGCCAAAGCACACAGTATGACCAAAGCACGTGGAGCCCAACAGGGCTCTGTGTCAGTCCTGTTTATGTCCTCAGCTGAGTGAGCCCCAGCCTTAACAAGTCTGCAGCATTGTCCTCTCTGCATCCAATTGGCTTCTGTTCCATTCTTGCCTGTCCTCTCTACTGCTTGGGTTTGCTGCCTCCCTCTCCTTCCAGGGTAGCCTTGACATTGCTTTCCTTCCCCACCTCACCTGTGCCACCTCCTGACTGGGCCACAGCACACACTGCTCCTTGCCTGTTGCTCAGTCCCGGCCTGGGAGGATTTCTTCCCCAGTGTTCCAGCACTGGGAGAGGGGTCTTAGCAGACTCCATGATGCTGTGCTTGTCTCCCGGTCCTCAGACAGAGGATCAGGCCCTCACCACACTGCCTTGGACAGAGGCAAAACCTGTGCTAGTGATTTGGCCTCAGCTCAACCTTGCATTTCTCCCTGTAGTTTCTTGGAAGCTCCCAGTTGCTGCTGGGAACTGGGACCCTGTATCACTGGTTGGGATGCTCCAGCAGCTGGAAGGGAGGTGTGATGCAACCCAGTGAGGGATATTGGGACCAGCTGTGGCAAAATGGCCTTCCCTTTGATTAAGTAATGGTGCCTCCCCTTGTGGGGTGGATTTGTGCAACTGGAGGGAATGTGAGAGCTCTGTCTGCACAGCCTGGTGTCTCTATTCCCAGTGCTACCATTGCCAGGAGCAGAGGAGCAGGGCACCCTTGCAGGATTTCTCAGCATCGCTTGTTTTTTGCTCATGGCAGAGCAATGTGTGCCTCATGCCCTCACTTCAGGTGGCCAGGAAAGTGAGGCAGAGCACTATGCCGTGGTCTGGACCCTCTTGGGCCCAGGGACTGTGTGGACCATCCTGATCCCCAAGGAGGTGACACCTCAGTGCTGCAGCCCCAGCTGTCCCTTTTACCTGTGGAGGTGAGGCTGCCTGTCCCTGGAGAGGCTCGGGTGCTCAAAGGTAACCTGAACCCACTTCCCATCGCTGCCCTTTGGCACAACCGTATGATACGCTCCATGGAAAGGGCTTGCAGTGGCCTTGTCCTGTCCTGTTCCCTGTCCCAGTTCCCAGTGGATACGTGTTAGGCTGATAAGGGCTCCGCCGGGCAGCGGCGGTGTGTGATCCTCGCTCCTTCCCCAGCCCGAGCTGGGAGCAGGGTGCGGCCGGGAGCTAGCTGTGCCATGCTGTGCTGAGCTGTGCCATGCTGTGCTGAGCTGTGCCGTGCTGTGCTGAGCTGTGCCGTGCTGTGCTGTGCTGTGCCGTGCTGTGCAGTGCTGGGCTGTGCCGTGCTGTGCTGTGCTGTGCAGTGCTGGGCTGTGCTGTGCTGTGCTGGGCTGTGCAGTGCTGGGCTGTGCCGTGCTGGGCTGTGCTGTGCAGTGCTGGGCTGTGCTGTGCTGTGCTGGGCTGTGCAGTGCTGGGCTGTGCTGTGCTGCCCGTGCTTGCCCTGAGCCCCGGCCGTGGCCAGGAGATGGCAGTAGCCCCTCACCCTGTGCCAGGCCAGGCCTGTGGGGCTGAGACCCCTTCAGAGAAGCGTTCCCACTGCTCTGTTTCCTCCTCTGGCAGCGTGAAGAAGGAGGGCAGCCGGGCTGGAGGGGCTCCAGGGACACGTTGGGGTGAAGATGAGGGAACAGGGCGGCTCTGAGCAGCACAGCAGGGCTGTGGTTTAAGCCCTGCACAGCACTGAGGTTTGAGGCAGCAGTGCGTGGAAGTCGGAAAGAACAAACTGTTCAGCCGCCAGCCCTTACAGCTTCTGCTTTCGAAGTTATCTAACAGCCCAAACAAACATGAAAGTGCTGGCTCAGCTGACTGGCCTGGCCCGTTCGTGTGGGACACAGCCCATCCTATTCCTAATCCTGCAGCCCAGCCTTGCCAGGTCATTGCTTCTCCATGGGTGGATAAGGGGGTCTGCTCCCCCACTCATCACTGCAGCTGTTCAGCCCCTTCCAGTGCCACCACTGATGCCTCCCGGGCACCTTCTTGGGATATCACTCCAGTGATGACCGGTGGTCACTTGTCCCTGCAGAGATGGACAGCCCCATGGCTCAGAAGCTCCCTTACGCTCTGCTTGGTCCTGCTCAGGCCCAGCAAGCGGCACACGATTGTTGTGGAGATGCCATTTGCAAGCGGCAGGGAGGCAGGATTGACACAGATGCCACGGCTGATCTGTGTGGAGAGGAGAGCACTGACCCACCATCACCGGGCGCTTCAGTGCACCCACAGCTCTGGAGATGAGCACAGGCTACAGGACCCACATGGTTCAGCCATGCATGGGGACAGGGACAAGCCTTCATGTTCTCTGTCAAGCTGTGGGATCAAGGAAGCTGCCAGGTTAAGGCATGCAGGAGGAGAGGCGGGACTGAGTGCCCGGAGAGCTCAGAGCAGAGTTCCATGGGTGACAGAAAGGGGAAGCTGCGGGCTGTGACCAGCTCTGACAAACAATGCTGCGCCGTGGTGTCTTGTCACACACGCCAAATTCACACGGGGGGGCGGGGCAGGATGGGGTGCAGGTGGGAGGGGGAGTGGGGAAGGGGTGGAGAGCTTTGTTACATAGAGTGTCCTTCAGCCTTCCTTCCTGTGGCCACGGTGCTGAGGGTATATAAACAGTGGAGCTATAATTATCTGGGGTGGTGAGCAGTGCACCCATCTGCTGGCTGCCATGGGCACAGCTGGAGACAGCAGTGCAGAGCTCCCAGGGCTGTCACCCAGCTCCACTGCTGCCCATCACAGCTCTCCCAGAAGATTTTTGTCATAGGGTAACTGCTTTCCATTCTGTTAAGCAGATCCAGGTTGCTCAGTGTTTCCATGGGCAAAATGGACACCTGAGAGTTTTACTGGACTTTATCTTTAGGAAATTTGGGCCAGAGGCACTCCAGGATGCCCTCAGAAGGCACCAATGCCCATATGAGTGCCTTGCATCTCTGGGTGCAGGCAGATGGTTCGCCTGGGCACACCAGTACATGTTCAGCATGGGTGGGAGCAGAGGAGAAGCAGGAGAAAAGGGTCAGGGCAATGCTGGGAACTGCTGGGGGGGACTAGGAAGGGTGAGAGGGGGTTTTGGCAGGTCCTTGTGTTGGAGGAGTGCTGGTGCAGTGGTCAGACAGGACAGAAAGGGAAGGACCAGAATGAGTTTGGAGTTTGTTCCCTGGAGCAGACGGAGATGTGTGGCCTGGAGTGGAGGTGGCTGTGTCCTCTGGGGCATATTTCACCTGCTCCCTTGTGTGGCTTACATCATCCAGGTCAGGCTGAGGTAGCTCCAGTTTGGGCCATGATTTCTGGAACTCATGGGAAATGGTGAGCAGGAAGTGAGGAACTAAGTCACTGTGTGAAGACACCTGTCATTGTGAAAGGCTCAGTCCAGGCCTGGCTGAACAGCATAGAAAGTATTTGGGGTTGGTTTGTGCTTAAAATTTACAGCCCCTCCAGCCTCCTCACCCTCAGCTGAGCACACTGGTTTTTTTTTCTTCCCTGCCTGGGCTCCAAGACTGACAAGTGCTGGGGACATTTAATGTCCAACACAAAAAACCCCAAAAGACATGCAAGAGAAAACAATGTTCACATTTGGAAGCAAAGAAGGAATCCATAATTTCAAAACCAATCCACACTTGGCAGGGAGCTGGGTAGGGAATGGAAACATCCACCTGAGCAAGCTGAATGGGTTTGTGGCCCAGCTGGGCTGCCTGGTTTGGGGCATGTGGTCTTGCTGGTCACCCTTGGAAGCCCAAAATATGCCAAACTGAAGGAGAGGTTTTGGGGTATTTTATGGCACTTTGGACCATGCCATCAGCTCTTGAAGAGCTCAGCATTGGTGAACACAGGGCAGGAAGTGTCAGGCAGTGGCTCCAGTGTCAGTGGTGACTTGTCACAAAGAGGTAGGCTGGGTGAAGCATGGGCACATCTCCTCCCATGGAGGGTTAGCTCCATGCCACAGACTGGGGTGATTTGGGCTGGCTCTGCCACCCTTCAATCACATCCTCTGTCCTGTGACTGTGGATTCCTGGCTCCAGTGCAGGCTTGAGCCATTCACATCTCCTGGCGATCTCAGCCCCAGCACAGCACACTGCACAGGAGCTCCTGGACGAGTCCCAGGAGCGTGGGAGGGCTGGCAGGTCTCACCTCCTGCTTGCCTGATCTCTCACCCTGCTGAGCACTGGCTGAGAACAACCTTCAGCCAGGGACAGAGTGGGGATCCAGAGCGCTTCATCACAGGTTGTGACAGCAGGGACACATCCAATGACAGGACACTAGCAGTTTGGCAGAGACCACATTCCCTTGCAAGGGAGAAGGGGACAAAGGATCATGTGCAGACTCCAGTAGTGATTGCAGGCACAGATGTGGTCCCTGCGGAAGGTCTGCAGCAGGGTCAGGGTAAGGAGGAGCTCCTGCTCAGTGCAGTGTCCGTGCTGCTGCTGGGAGGGCAGCCCATGCTCCTGCTAAGTAGCTTGGGAAGCCAGCCAGCACCTGCAGCCCCATCTCACCTGCCCTGCTCCTCCTCTCCTGAGGGGAAAGACAAACCTGGGATTAGCTGTTCCTAACACATTCCAGATACTTACCTCCCTGGATTCCCGCTCTGAAGGACTTTGTTGATGAAAGACACAAACCTGGAACAGACCGTTTGGCTGATGAAAGACACAGTGGAAGTTGCCAGCAGAGCAAGTTCCCCATGTGCTTGCATCAGGCTCCCAGGTTTCACTGGGGTGAGGCACGGCTAGCACCCTGTGCCTGGCTGTTATCCTGTTTGTCTCATTGACCTCCTGTCCCAAAAAGGGATAAGGAAGCACCTGCTGCCATTTTGTCCTTCTGGGGAGACTGGCAGGGGAGCTGGAGAGTACAGCTACATTCCATGGGTACCCTGAGAACAGGTTGTTCCCCTCAGCTCCCCTCAGCTCCCTCAGTGGGAGCAGAGAGGGGGTTTGGCCCAGGGCTGTGCAGGATCTGTGGCTGGAGGGTAAGGTTCGAGGAGGGTGCTGAAGCTGGGGTGGGAGCTGACGTACTCTGGGAGCTCTGAGGGTACTGTGCTGCAGGCAGAGGCATCACCCTGCAGCACCAGCTCCCCTGTCCACGTGGACACCCACCCACACAGGCTGACCAAGGACTTCTCCACGAGCACAGGCAGATGGTGAACCTCTCCCACTGCAGTGATGCAGTCCTGGAATCACCCCTGAAGATGCTCACCCAGACTCCACTTTCTGAGCTGACTCACGGTCTGCTTTCATCCTGGAACACCCCCTGCCTGCGGGGTGTCTTTCCCAAGCAGCTGTGGGGGCGAGTGTTTCTTGTCATCAAGCCCTGCAGGTATCATACATCCCAGAGGACCTGGGGGCCTGCAGGGCCTGTATGAGCAGCTGGGGCACACTGGGGTGCAGGCTGAGCATCAGCAAAACATTTGTCCTTTCCCTGCCCTGTGGAGACGATGGGTCCCCAGAGCAGAGGTGACCTCCAGTTTGTGTGAGCAGCATGCCACTGAGGATGAGGACCCATAGGTGGTCTTGGCAGAGGGAATCCCAGCAGGCATTTCACAGTCCTCATTTGACTGCCTTGGGCTTGGCTTAAAGATGGGTTGTCTCCAAGCCAGTGAGAAGAGCTTCCCTGGTGAGATACCATCTCTTCCTTGGTAGGAGAGTTAGACTTTGAAGATCATTGTGGGTCCCTTCCAGCTCAGGGTATTCTATAATTCTACTGCCTAAGAGCTTCTCTGTCCTCAAGGACCTGCCCCTATCACTCTCAGCTGAAGCTGGTCCCAGAGGGAGGTGTGGAGTGACCCCCACCTCTGTGCCTCTCTTTTGCTTATGGGTTGTTTTTCCCCAGCACAAATACATCTGGGCTGGCTCATGGGCTCTGTTTCCTTCCCTGGGCAGAGAGTTGTGCCAACAAAGCAAAGTTTCTTCCTTATCCCTCCCCTTTCTAATTATTTCTCCGTGGATCCAATTTCACCATGTCCTGGAGCAGGCTTGGGTTCCATGCTTACATGAAGTTGAAAACAAGGGCCGAGGCACCAGCTGTTGGCAGCAGAGCATGTCCTTCCTGCATTGTCCTTGGAGCATAGCGCGGTTTCCAGGCTTAGCTCTTCCAGGCGCCTCAGACCTGTGGTCCTTCCTCAGGTAATAAAAGACATAGGAACATGTGTGTTGGTGCAGCAGGGCCCCAAGCAGGGCTGCGAAGCTGTGGATGGGCCCTGTGATGGGTCCTGGGCTCATTAACTGAGCACCACACTCCTGGCACACCTCCTACCCCTTTCCCATGCACCCTGTGTGGCTTCTCCTGGGACAGCCTCTGCTTGGGGTTCCTGTGGTGCCAACTGTCCCCACTGCTAGCCCTGGCTCTGCCCTACCACGGAGCTCAGATGGCCTGACCGTGCAATGGCCCTGGCAGCTTACCACATCCCAGAAGAGAAACAACAAGTCTCTTTGGAAAAGAGGTTCCTTTGTCTGGTTCCTTTTCTGTCTCATGCTGGGAGGCCCTGGAGTGAGTCTTTGCAGAGGAGCAGCATCACCTGGCTGGGGGAAATGAGAGACACACATGGCAGATTAGGGGGTGCAGCAGCCCCTGGCTGTGCATCCCAGGCCAGTCTGGCACTGTCAGTGGCAAAGATGGTCCCCACCAGCCATGGCCACACCCTGATGCTCACCCTCTTGTTGGAAGGAGCCAGCTGAGATGTGGTGATGGTAAGGACGGGATGGCTCTGGGAGGTGGCATGTCACATGCCATGGCTTCACTGGTGTCTGGTGAGGCTGCTGCCCAAGCTTGCCTGTTCCTCACCTGCCCATCATGACCATGGAGAGATTGTCATTCATCAGGTCATGGTCTAGCAGCATCTGCTTGTTTTGTTTGTGTTTAGAGGAGCACTGTGGTCTCTCCTAAATCCTGTCTCCAGAGAGGGGGATTGCTGCACCAGCCCTCTGCATCCTGACTCCAGATGCACAGCAAGAGCAAACTCCTATCTCACCTTGTTGGTGGCCTTGTGCCCTGTTTGGCCAGTTCTGATATGACTGACATTGGAAGGGTAATGCTGGGTTGGTGGCACCTCACATGGCATCTCTTAGTGGCAGAGGGCTCCTGGGTTGCTCTGTGCTAGGGAGCCCACCAGGTCTGAGTCTGCTGCAGGCTGGAGCTGGGTGCTGCTGGTGTGACTCAGGGGGTGCTGCCGCTCCTGCTTGCTCGCAGCACTCAGAGGCACCGAGATGGCTGTGGGGTGCTGAGGCCCTTCCGATGTGTAGCTTGAGGGGCCACATGGCATAAGTCACATCAAAGGTAGATGGGACACAGAAGGGCTTTTAGGATGGAGCAGGGATTTGGTAATCAGGCAGAGCTGCGGAAAGCCGCCGGCTCCTGTCTCCCTGGCTGCCTGGGTGCCATCCAGCCTTGACAGAGCTCAGCCACTGCTCCCCGCACTTCCCACACACTCGGCCATCCCACAGACTGTGTTTGGGATGGCTCTGGCATGACCTGGCTCCAGGGAAGCCCAGCCCTGTGGCTTGGGCTGTGCTTGGTCACCAATGGTGACTGCAGAGCTGGGGATGCTCCTGACTCACAAAGGCCTTCTGTCTGAGGAGGGCTCCTACTGTGATTGCCCTGTCCCACATTCAATGCCACTGCACACGCTGCTCATCTTTCCAGGGCAGTGAAAGGGCCTTTGTGTGCCAGCACAGTGGCTCTGTCCCCATGCAGAGTCTGCCCCTCACTCCTTGGATCACGCTGCTTTGTTTGCACTGGGTTTGACCAGACCATGAAGTATCTTCTCACGTTCATCTCTCCTCCTGGCAGAGCTGTCTAGCCTGGCACTGCCAGGCAGGGAGAGACACTCGCTGGCTGTCACCTCTGCTGGTAGGGCCTCTGTCTGCATCCCTGCAGCGGTGTGTCCGCTGTGTTCCCACAGCATCATGGGGCAGTGCCACTGCCTATGTCCATGCAGGTCCATGCAGTGATGTGGGTTGGGGCATGATGGCTGTGCTGCTCAGGGGTGCAGACCTCAGGAGGGGTGATGTTCTGGCAGCTTGGGTGTTCCCTAAGGACTGTGGCAGGGTAGGGAGGGCAGTGTGAGCCCTTAGGCTCTTGGGCTTCCTGGGCATGGAGTGGTGGTGGAAGGACTGTGCCTCTCAACCCAGGAAAGCTTCTTCAGCCCAGAGCTGAGATGGGGCAGGGGCCACAGGTGATGGTGGCTGTCTCAGACCCCAGTTGCCCAGAGACCATGTGCAGAATGTCCCTGGGGAAACCAGAGAGTGCCAGCCCTGGGTATCTTTGAAGTCAAGCCTTGGTTTTCCCAAGGGAGGATTTGCCCTGAGCCAGGAGCTGCAGAACCACTCACTCCAGCAGCATCATGGGGCGGGGATTGTCCCCAATGTGTCGGCGGGGTGTATGGACAAGCCAGGAAGTTGGAGCAGTTGCAGTCAGAGATGACAGCAAGGGAGGGCTGGAGCATGAGGCACAACAGGAGTGCAGGTTTGGGAGAAGGCCAAGGCACAGGTTTGTCCTAGTAGCAGAGGCTCTGAGTAAGGAAATCCCCTTTTATTGCCCAGTTTGTTCTGGCTGGGCTCAAGGACAAGGATCTGAAGGTTTCCCTTGAGCACCATCACTGGCCCCGGTACATGGTGTCCCATCTGGCGCAGAGCCCTGTGTGCCTGGAGCCAAGTGGGACTGTGGTGGGTACAAAGCTGTGTCTGGACACCCTGAGCCCACACAGACACGCTGCCTGTAGCTGGATCCCAGGGATCACACAGCCCTGTGAGGGTGTGCATGCGCACGTGTGGGCACACATGCCTTGTGCACGTAGCTCGATCCCACAGGATCTGAATGCCAGCATGAGAGTGGGTGTGTGTGTTTGTGCAAGTGCGCTTCTGTGCGTGGCTCCGCCCTGCGCAGCTCGCAGTGATCGCTGCAAGGCTGTTCTCTCTTCTGTTGTTCCTTGACTGTTTTTTTCTTCTCCGATTCCAGCATTTAATCGTTTCACACCCTGGGAATATGACTGCTTTTTCCTGGCAGCCACACTGGTGCCGTGTGTGGGATGGGGGATATGTGGAGCTGCAGGCACGTGGTCTCAGTGTTGTCCCCTCAGCGGATGCATTGCATTGCTGAGGGATGTGACACGATGTGGTGGTTTGGAAATGTCCATCTGATGGAGGCATATGTCAAGACCTGGGCCAGGGGACACTGTGTTGTGGGCACCTGTGGCTTTGCTGTGTCTGGGGGTGGAGCCCGGGCCCCCGAGTGTAGCAGCCCTGACCACTGTCAGATGGGCAGGGCAGGACGACCGGGATGTCAACCCTCTTTTGGACACTGCACCAAGCAGGAGAAAAGTCTCTTTCCCAATATCAGCCACATGCTGCTGTTTTCTAGTCAGAGAGAAAACTACAGGCTGCACACGTGTGTGCCAGCACATGCCTCAGCCCAGCTCATTCTGTGCCCCTGATCCTGCCATGGCCCCAGGATACAGCAGCACATGTCCTTGCAGGTCACCTCAGCCATCAGAACGTGTCCAGCTGCAACTCTGTGACTGATGGGGCACAGACAGGGACCCTGCTCATCCTGAAGACCCCTCTCTGGGGGTCTCCTACCACCTACAGCACCTGTTTTCTCCCACTCCCCTGCCTCTTTCTTAAGGTTTCACCCTTATTTCAACAGGCAAAAACATCCACCTACCACGCACCTCCCCTCCCTCTCAGAATCTAAGCTATTCTTCCTCTTGTTTTCAGCCAGCTACTATCCTGGAGTTAAAAATAACAAGGAATTTACAGCCCTCGACCTTGAACTCGGCCAAGCGCTTCCACAGAGTGCCGTGCTTCCATTTTGTGCAGTGTCAGCAGAGTGCTTGATGGCTCATCCTGGATTTTTCTCCATCTCCACGAGTCTTTTCCCAGGGCACAGTACTGGGATGCTGTCCAGACTGGCACCGTCTGAGACGGATGTTGTGAGCTGGTCACGTAAGAGGGGTGGGGCTTGCCACAGGCACGGGAGCCGGACACGGTGTTATCCTGGGAGTTCAAGTTCCCAAGGTGTCATGGCATTTGGGGTTTTTGTCACATCTTTTCGCATTCTGTCTAATGACATTTCTTTTGCTGATGTTATTAGCATGGATTTAGAAAGGTTCTCAGATTTTCTCCTCCATAATTGGGAATGCAGGAAACTCAAAGAAAATTTGTTTCAGTGTCATTGTCTTTAAAAGGAAAACTGGGATTGTCACCTAATGCTGGGACTCCTGCCGCCACAGGCCTCGACATGGACCCCCAGCCCATATTTGCAGGTCATTGCTATTTCAGGGACATGACGAGTGTCCATGTCCCTGTGGCCCTTCATGTGCCTCTTACGTGGGGCAGACCCACTCTGATTCGGGCAGGATGATATCATGAGGGGGGTGTGATGGAAACAGGGAGGTGCTACAGCTCCACCGCACCTGTGGGACATAGGTGCACCCTCTAATGCACCAGCTGGTGTGAGACATCCAGACCCCTTACTCTGCCCTCTCTCCGCCAAAGAGAGGTTGCGGACCGTGGGCTGTGTACCCACCCCAGGAGGGGATGGAGAGGGCTGACGACCCACCCACGTCAGCATGGGCCCGAGCAGGCAGCATGGATGGACCAGTCTTTGGGAGCACCAGCCCCTTGCCAGTGGTAGGGCAGGGAACATCCTGCACTGCTCCTGGTGCTTCTGACACCAGTGTCAGCTGTGACATTAAACTAGGTGGATATGTTCACCCATCTGGATGGATATAGTGGAGTGTGACCCAGCCTTCCACTTGCCATGGCAATCCCAGTTCTGATGAAGGGTTCTGTCAGGTCACCCAGAATTGTGTCCCTGCTGTAGGATAGGACTGATTCCCACTGTACAAGGGAAAGCATGCAAGGCTGAGCCATCCTCTCCCTGCCCCAAATTACCACACAGCCCACTTGATTGCTTCCTTGTGGGATGAGTTTGGAGTGTCCATCATTTGAAGAAGTAACACTGATGTTACTGCAGGCCAACGGCATAATCCTTGCTGTGACGGAAGCCCAGAGCCCTCGGCAGCTCGGTGTGGGCTGGGCCAGCACAACCTGCTGTGCTCTGCCTGGAGATGGGCACACAAAGCTGTTGTCTGCAGGTGCTGCTTGTGGCCTCCCTGCTGTTCACCATTTGGCTGCCAGTGTCCCAGCTGCTCATGCTGGTGTCAGTCATGTGCCGAGTCCATCGCTGTGGCCTTGGGTGCCAATGGGTCCCCAGAAAAGCTGGGCCTGCTCTCACCTGGTTTAAGCCAACAGCAGCTGGCATCCCAAGGGGGTGGCTGCTAAATTATCCCTGCATTTTTCCGTTGTGGCTGTTTCCAGTGCCTGCTGTCTTATTCTCCACTTGGCCTGGGGAGGCCAGGACAGGGCAGCTGGAGCTGTCTGGCTGTGGAATGCCATGGAGTCTGGGGATGTGGCACCAAGATGCCAAGCAGCTCCCAGCATTCTGCAGAAAGGCTGGGTGTGCTAGGCAGGGCAAAGGAGCTGTGGGGAGAGAGCAGGCAGCGCTGCTGGTGTTGCTCAGGGGACACTGCCTGGGTACTTTTTGCCTGTGTTGTTTCCCAGAGCAGGGGCAGTAAGGTTTGGCTCATGGGAAGGGAGCCCACAGGGAGTGGGAATGATTCATCGACTGAATTAAGCAGATTTATGAGGTTATTTCTCAAACATGTGTGTCATGCCATCCTGGCTTGGCTGCACCACAGCACTGCTGCTAGGGCAGAGCCTGCCAGACCACAGCCCTTCCAGCAAAACAACTCTAGTGGGCAATAAAACTGGGATAAACATAGCAGCACTGGCTTGGTCTGCACAGGAGGCCACACATCCACACTTCCCAGGGCCAGGCTGCTGCAGTTCGCAGTCACTGAGGAGCCCTGGGCAGGGGGAGGGAGCAGGGATACACCAGGGCTCAAGGAGTTTGAGCTGCAGTTGGGGATTTCAAGCTGGAGAGTAACTTGCTGGGGAAAAGGTGCAATTTCACCTTGTTCCCTTGTCTTGCAACATCTGAGTTGCCTTACCAGGAGCTGGGGGCCACTGTTGTGCAGAAGAGATGTCCCATTGGGCACTGGATGCCACTGGGGCCACAAACCATCCAGGAAGGATGCACTGCAAGAGCTGTGGTGTCTGTGAGAGGTTTGAGACTGACTGTGGGATCATGCCAGTCCATGGGCCCCAACGGGGACAGTGGGAAGAACTCAGGAGGTGCAGTCCCTGTGCCCTTAATAGGGCTAGGGTTGGGGGACCCACAGCTGGGATTGTGCTGAGGTTATTCCAAGGAGTGTCCATGCCTGAGTAAAGGACGCTGTTTGAGGATGGTCCAAAGGAAACCCTCATCCATTCCTTTGGATGCTCCAAAGGATACCCCTAGGCATTGTTTCTCAGGTTCAGTTTTCTACCAGCACTAGCTCTTAGCCATGAGAGTTAAAGTCAGGTGTGCAGCCTGCCTGTCCTTGCAGGTACTGAGACTTTCCATCACCAGTGAGCTCCCCCAGAAAACATCACCCCTCCAGTTGGATAGAACTTTGGCATCCTCCCTGTGATGCCCACCACACCCCAGGGCCATCACAGCCCTGTGGCACCCCCAAACCAGGGACAAGCCTGTTTTGCTAAATGAGTAGAAAATAGTCCTGGGACATTCCTGCCTGAAAGTAATTTAAAATCTACTAAAAGAGGTTACAACCTTCCAAGAAATATGTCTTTGGGAAGCTGCCCAGTGGGAAAGAGGACAGACCCAGAACATCCCAGCAGTGAGGGAAGATTGAAAACAAGCTAGGAATAAAAAAATGACTATATATATAAACAGGCCAGGCAGATAAGCCAGGGCCTCAGCCTGTGTTCTTTGTTTGTTGTTGTTGTTTCTAAAGCTTTGATTTGGAAACTTGCTGCTATTTATAGCCCTCCCCTTTCACCACAGTGGTTACTGTGCTGATCCCTTCCAGATGCTGGTTCCTCACAGACCTGTGTTGGGGGGGGGTATCGAGAGCTGGGGATTTTTTTTTGCAGCATTGCAAAACTGGGGATTTGAAGGGGAGGGGTGAACAGCCTCAGCACCCATGTGAGGGTGGGTTCACAAAGCACATGTCAGGAGTGAGCCCACACGCAGGCACCACGGCTGCTTAGCTGCAAGAGCAGCTGCTGGGGAAAGATTTCTCCTGGATCCATTCTCCAAAAGTATGAAGGAATCCCCTATCATACAGCCCCCAAGGAACCCCAGCATTCCTGTATAGCTTGGATGTGCTCTTGGCAGTTCCTGGTGTAGGAAGCCCTGGTCCCTGGGACATCCCTGTGATGTCAACATCTCTGTCCACCTCCAGCAACATCTCTCCCCACCTCAGAAGGTTGAATGAGTTGTAGGAATCCCACGGAAAATATGAGTCTGGGCTTTCCTGCCTGTGAGAGAGGTTTGATGGTGACTCAGTGGCCAGTAACCAGGGCAGCAGCATACAAACAGGCAGTATGGAGCATGACGGGGGCAAGGGGATCCTGGGTGGAGGAGGAGGCGTGCTGGAAACTCAGGGGAGCTGGCTCCTTGGCTGGCGATAGGGAGGCTCAGGGTATCTATGCTGCTCCATGATGGGGTGGGGGTTCCTAGGCTGCTTGAGAACCACCTAGGAGAAGGTATTCTGTGTCTCAGGGGAGCAACACGAAGGTTTCTGGGAGCCTGTGTCCCAGTATGGGCACAATGGGGCTTCCCTGGGACAGTCCAGGCCCTCCCAGCTGAGATGTTGAGGCCCAGGGGAGAGCCAGGGGGTCTGGAAGCAGCTGTTCCTTTGTTTGGGTGCATTCAGTGGGTAGCAATGGGCAGCAGTAGGGCAGCTGTGATTTTGGGCCTTTTCTTTGCCTTCTCAAGAAAACTGCTGCTGAAAGGCATCACAGCACAGCTCTGGTCTCACCTCCCGCAGGATTCCCCTGTTCAAGTACAGATCAATTTTAAAGCACCTTCAGCAGGTTCAGGGTCTGTGTGCTGGGACAAGCAGAGAGACCCTGGGGTGCCTGACCATGGGGGAGACTCTCCCAGGAGTGCTCCTGTGCATCCAGCCCTGCAAAGGAAGTGTGGGGACAGCCCAGCCGGGAGACTGGCACGGTGCTGGAGCTAGGGAGGAGGGGGGTGTCCTCCAGCAGAGCAGAGCTAGGGAGAGAGAACTGGACACAGGAGTTTTATGCAATCTGAGTTTCATAGAGGGGAATTAACATGCTCCAGAGATGCTGTGAGCATTTCAGGATGGCTGATCCTTGGGAGGCATTGTTTGTACCTAGCTTCCCCCAAACCCACTCTCCTGATCTCTCCCCTGGCTCGTGAACCCTGGATGACTCCGGCTCGGCATCTCCCCTGGATGGTTTGGCAGCGAATCAGGATTAACTTGAAGGCGCCGGGAAGCATTTCTCTTGTGAATAGGATGCTTAAGGGCAGCAGCCTCCTGGTCCTTGCTGGATGTCCTGGCATGCCCAGGATGGAAAGCGAAGGAGGCAGAGGGAGCCTGTGCAGAGGTGGGTCTGCCTGAGTTACTGTCACTCGCACAGTGGGGACAGGCCACGGGAGGTATTGGCTAATCCAGAACTGGGCTGGAGAGCTGGGGACACCCCATCTCCGAGCCTGAACGTGCTAATGGTGACCCAGGCTGCCTGATGGCTGCTCTAGGAAAGCCAGAGATGCCCAGGCATGGTGAGAAGGGGAGGGGGAGGTCGGGGACCAGGCGGGGCCGGGGCCGGTGGCCAGCTCTGAGTCACGGCCCGGGCCACGCTCACCGTCGCCCGGCCGGCTGATGACGTCGTGTCACCCGATTTTGTGGGAGGAAGCAGCAAACGCTGAGCTGTCGCCACAGCAAACGCTGAGCTGTCGCCACAGCAACAGCTGTTTTTCTGCACGCCTGGGGAAATGATGATCCCATGGGATGTACGTTTTTGTGCTGGTCCCTCTGCTTGCTCACCCCTAGCCTTGCACACCCTCCTACGTCTTCCTCAGGGTACTAGCTGGGCAGAGTGGGAAGCGATATTTTAGGGCTTTTTGAGCTATTTTGGGCTGTGCTGGGTGGGGAGGTGGAAGTGACAGGTTTTGGTTCTTGCTTCCAGAGCAACAGTTGGATTGCAGATGGGGGTGGCCGGGGTGGGGCAGGGTGGAGGGAAGCCAAAAGAGAACTCGGGAGCTGTCGTGGCCAGGAGAGGTGGGAAGATGCTCATGGCTGTGCAACATGGTGGGGAGCTGGGGGGTGCGGTGCTGGGGAGGCTCCTCAGCCTCCCAGGAATACCACCCTGTGGGATCAGTTGCTGGAGAGCAGCAACTTGTTTCTCAGCCCTGGGGATTTCTGCACTGTGTTTTGTGAGGTGCTATATCAGGCAGGCCAAGAAGTGGGTTGTTTTCCAAGAAATCCCCTGGCTCCCCCAGGCAGGCATGTATGTGAGGGGACAGTGCCATCTGCCTGCTGGGAGAACCGGCAGTGGGGTGGGGGCACAGCCATGGCACTGGCAAGGGGCTGCATAGCTTCAGCATTTAGTAAGGACAAAAGGAACTGCTGGGCTGATCCTGTAAGGAGTGGGTAAAACAGCCTGGAACGACCCGCTTGGGAGCAGCACACCCGGGTCTGTTTCTGCCTCTCCGTGTGAGCCTGGGCACATCCCTCCCCAGCACTCCCTGTGCTTGCTAGGGGCCAGCAACTTCCCACTCCGAAAGCAGAAGTTGTCCCTGACCAGGCCCAGCACGATGACAGGAGCAAGTGGCAGAGGCAGCTGCACGTGGGGGCACACTGGACAGCGCACGGCCGCCACACCACCAGCCTCATGCTTCTACTGCTCCCACCCATCTCAGTAAACAAGTCCCAGGAACAGAGATCTGAGTCATCTGTCAGCTCAAAAACACCCAAACATGGTCATGGCAAAGCAGCAGCTCCTCCATGGGCCAGGCGTGGAAGGGGCTGCAGCAGTGGTGCAGTGCCTGGGCACAGTGGGGTTCCGCAGGACCCTGCAGTGAGGATGCAGCAGCCCTTCCTGGGACAGACAGAGTCATCAGTGGGACAGCCAGAGGCTTGAGGATCTCTGCTGTTCCACGGCTGTGATGCGCCCAGCTGGACACAAATGGGGATGGCACAATCCTGCCAGAGCTTTGGCCGCACACAGCCCCAGGCATGTGGTGAGCGTCAGCCCCGCAACACCAGCGGCACCTTCTGAATCTGCTCCCTGTCCAGGGAAGAATACAACAGACATGGGAATGTTACCTCATGGCAAACACATAAAGACACCAGTTAAAATAAAATAAAAAAAAAAATCCTATTCTGCATGACTGCACTCAGCAGCAGTATAACCCTGCTGGGGACAGAAGCTTTTTGGGTGTCCTAAGGCACCTCAGCCTGGAGACCCAGAGTTCACAGGGTCAGAGAAAGGTAGGGGTGGGTCTGGACTGGGATCCAGCTGGCTGTCTCCACCTTCTAAAAATACAGGGCATAGCACATCTCGGCTTTCAGCCCAGGGGCCCTCCCCACCAGACTCCATCTATGCCAATGAGGCATCATCTCTGGGATCTGTTAGACCTGAAAATTGGGAGATTCCCAAAGGAAACAGTTTGCAGAAGCACAGTGCCTCTTTCCATGTTAACAGTTCATTAAAAATAATCACTCCTGTCTGATGTAAAAATTAAGCTTGAAACAGGAAGAAAATGTTTTGTATTTGATGTATGTGGGAGTTGATCCTTCCTGGAAGAGGTTTTGGCTGGAAAGCCCCTACAAGTTCTTCCAGGCCCCAGTGCCTTGGTCAGTACATGTGGGGACATGTGTTCCCCACTTGCACATGATCCCTCACTAAGACATCTACATGGGATGAGGGGGATTCAGGTGAGGGGGATTTTGAGGGCTGCAGACCCAACTCTAGCAAATACCCTGGAGCAGGTAGCCCTATGCTGCTCACAGTTGGTAGCAGAAGGTGTGGGAGCTGGTGAGCAGACCCAGGCTGAGCAGGCAACTTGCAAACTCATGGAGCGGGGGAGGAAAGGCATTTCTGGCCTGGTGCCCTCTTGTCACTGTAATGGGAGCAGCAGGCAGAGAGCACCTGTACTTATATAGAGCACTGTGCCTGGCTCCTGGCATCCAGCTCCTGGATGAGCACACTGAGCTGAGCACACTGTGGTGACTGCCTGTGGCTCGGGTGGGGGTCAGATGGCCATAGACCTCCAAGCTGTCTCTTCTCATGAAGCCCTGTCAGCTTTCCACCCCCAGCTGCTGGCCTCTCTTGGCCATGGGGGCTGAAATGTCCCCAGGGTGGTCGCAGGGGGCAGGGGCTGCTTCTTCCAGCTCTAGGCAGAAGTTGGTGACCCCAAGCCAAGGGGCACAGATGCAGCCCAAGGGTGGGCACACTGGCTGCCAGATCCAGGCCCTGGTTAGACACCCACCTCCCGGAGGGGCATTTTGTCTTCTTGCCCGAGTTCCTGCAGCCCTGGGAGGTCTATCCTGGCCCCAAGCCAGTGCCTGGATTAATTAGTATTGTGGCATTCCCATGCAGCAGCAGTGCTGTTCACAGCAGCCTCTGGCTGCCTAATTGCACCCAGCGTGTGTGCAGTGACCCTTGCCCCTCTCCCTGGCCAGCTCTGCCACGGTGCCTGTGGGTCGCCTGCCAGCAGAGATTTTTGGGGGGGCAGACAGAGGGGAGCGGAGCCAGGTCAGAGCTGTTAAAATGACACATTCCTTCTCTGTTTCTCCAGTACAGGAATTCTGAGAGGTCACAGCCTCAGTGGCTCAGGTACTGCTGGGATGCCCCTCACAGCCAAGGCACAGGGTCTCCACGTGTGCTCACATTCCCACGCTCCTTCTCCTAGGCAGGACTGTGTGGACTGCAGGCAGTCCTGCTGCTGCTACAAACCCCTTAGTGTAATCCAGGCCTGGCTTGGAGCAGGGATTTGCTTCTGGGCTGAGAAGGACCTTCCTCCACTCCATGCAGTGATACAGTGGCATTCGGCAGGAGAGGTGTGAGCTCTGTCACGGCCACATTGGACATGGCGAGGCAGAGCTGGGGCTGCTAGAAATGCTGCAGGGTGCTCCCAGGGTGCTCAGCCCTTTGAGAAACAGGAACGGCCCTGCTCCCCCATGGCATCCTGAAGGAAGCAGGCAGCTGGGGGCAAAGCAGGAGGGATGGCTTCCCTTGCTGGGTGCAGGTTGTGCTGGGTGGGTGCTGGGTGCTTCTCTAAGTGTGAAATTATAGAAGACTGAGCAGTTACAGTAAGCTGGGGAGTGTTTCCCTTTGTCCAGGACAGCTGGTAACCTTTTGGTTAATATTAGCTCCCAGGCACTGCTCCACCACCCCAGGAGTTTTGGCGCGGCCATTTCACTACCTAGGGGAGCTGGGAGCTCCAGCTGTGCAGCAGAACCCCTCCAGGACCTGGAGACTGAGAACGATCAGGTGACATGGAGGGAGAGAGGTGGGCAGCATCCCTGCTCCAGCTTCCTGAAGGAGCAAAGCCCAGGCACTGCCAGCTGGGCTGGGCTCCAGCACTTTGGATTTAGCTCTCTGGCAGCACCAGCTCTGGTGGAGAGGTGCTGGCACCAGACTGCTGTCCCAGGGTAACCCCTGGCCCTCTGCAGCCTGCAGCCCACAGCCCAGGCCTGCTTGCTGCTCCAACCCTTAATTCTCTAACAATCCCTCCTTAATAGTAGCCTTTTCTGGTGTGGGAGGAGAGCTGGAAAGCCACGTGGGCCAGTCCCATGACCAGGGCATCCTCCCTGTCAGAGTTTTGAGCAGTGACACCCGCTCTGGCTGTACCCCAAATGACAACATGCCAGGCCTTGGGGACAGAGCGAGCCGGTCCCTGGCAGGGACTGACCTGGGGAAGAGGCACAGCCCTGGGATCAGCAGGGAGCTTTGGAACTGTCAGCTCATCTCCAGACCCATCTGTCCTCTTCAGTCTGGACGCCTGCATGCAACAGAGCAAAGTCCCACAGTGCCGGGCTGTGGGCCCCTGGAGGGAGGGGTAGATGGCTGTGAATACCCTCAGAGAGGGACAGACGGCATGGGCATTGGCTAAGGCACTTCCTGCCCTGGGGCGTCACTTTCCCGCTCCAATGACAATGGCCATGATGTCAGCAGTGATGCAAGGCAGCCAGCTGTAGCTGTTGCTCTTATTGTAATTACAGTAATAACAACAGTAACAATAATTATCCAACTAAGGAGCCGGCAGCCTCTGCTGCTCAGTGCTTTGCCATTCAGGCTCTTTGCCTGGGTCCTGGCCCTGCTCCCCTTGGTCCCTGAGCCCCTGTACTGTGGAGGGACCAGAGCTCTGGGTGGTGTCAGCACCAAGGATTTCTGCCCCATGTCTGCCACTGGACCCAAATTCCCAAAGTGCAGCTGCAGCAGCTAAACTGCTCACACTGTGTGCAGCAGTGTCCCACCTGCACCTTCAGCAACCCCAAAGGCTGCCTTGAGGGTACCTTGAGGCTCTGGTCCCACTGAGCATGGAGCCAGGCATGTGCCTTAAAGCACATGTGTTATGTGTCAGTGCCATGGCTGCAGGGCTGAGTATGTGTCCCTGTGTGAGTGCAGTGTCCCACAGTGCTGGTGACCACCACTGCCATTGCCACAGAGGCTCTCTCTGCCAAGTGGCCCAAGCCCATGTCTTACGTGCCCCCAGAGCTGCCCCTGCACCACTGACACTGACAAGGGACCCTGGCATTTGTCCAAGCACTGTCCCACCCAGTCCAGGACACCTTTTCGTCTGTCTCCCTGGAGTCACACCCCAGAGGTTTTCTGCATCCTCCTGGTTAGACAGCACAGATCTCTGCCACTGTGCTGTCTGTCCATCCATTTTGGGCTTGTGGGAGTGCAGCTCCTGTGTCCTGCGGTGACCTGCTCAGCCCGCTCAAGGCTCCCCTCATTCCTGGCCATCAGCAGAGGCTGTGCTTGTGAGCCTTGCTTTGGCCCCTGCAGTGTTCCTGTCCCTACTCCACCCCAGCCACTCTGAGTACCTGAGCTCTGGTGAGAGGAGGGGGGTGCTCAGAGAGAGAAGGCACCTGACTCCCTGGCCCCAGCCCCATGGGGACCCTGGCCCTGCCTGCCTGTCTTCCCTGCCGCTCCCTCTTTGTGCATGGCCAGGGTGGTGGGGACCTGAGGCAAGAAGGGCTTTGATGTGCAGCTCTGCTTGGTGCCACATCTTCTGGGCACAGCAGGCTGGCACCAGTGGTGCCTGGGCCAGGCGGCCACTTCAGAGGTGCCTCTGGCTCACATCCCAGCATGGCGCTGCCTTGTTTGTGCCTGGTGAGGCCAGGACAGTCCCCCAGCACTTGGCTCCTGCTGTGATATGTTCCCAGTAAGGCTTATGGAGAGCAGCAGGGCCAGGGAAGGCTCTGCCCCAGGAGATCAGGCCACATGTTACACAAGAGAGCAGGTGCTGCCCTGGGGATGGCGAGGGCATCGGGGGGGACAGGGAGACCCTGGGGGTGGCCCAAGAGGCTGCACAACTACAAAGCCTCCGGCTCCTGCATTGCTGAAGCCATCCAAGAAATTGGTTTAATTGGGAGCTACCATGGCAGGAAGCTGGTCCCGGCTGGAAGCCACGGCGGCCGACACAGCCACAGCGCCCACGGTCCCCTCCTGCTGCCAAGCACAGGGCAGGGGCTGCTGCTGCGGCCGCGTGAGCACAGCCCAGGGTGCAGGGGCTGGTGCATTGCTGTGGGGTCAGTGCTGGGATGGAGACAGCCTGGAGACATCCAGGACGAGCTCTCCTGCTCTCTCTTCTCTCTGCAGCTGTCCTTAGGCTGATGGAGCCCCTTCACACCGAGATGGGATGGCACTGCAGCTTGGACCTTACTGGGACAGAGACAAGGCCCTGCATGCCCTGTGCTCACACCCACTCACCCTGTAAAAGCCCCTGTGCCGTGCGTTCACCCGTGGGAGTTCCCAGCCTGGCAGTCACCTCGCTGACGGAGGCCAGACAGTCAGAGCCCAGCCTGGACCCTGTCTTTGCCCCTGCTCTCCCTGAGCCTCAAACCTTCCCCAGTCCAAAGGTCCCCTCCTGGAGAATGAATGACAGGCTGCTGGCAAGGCTGCGGCCATCAGTCTCAGCCTGGCAGTGGCCACCCCCTGCCTGCTCTCCCACCATGGGACCATCTCCCCAGGGCACCAACCCAGCTGCAATGCCCCTGCCACCACATCACCTTTGTCACTCATGGTCAGCCCATGCTGTGGGCGCTGGAGAGGAGGCCAGGGCAGCTGAGGGCCTCCGGACCCACAGACAAACCTGCCTGCATCACCCTGGCTCAAGCACCCTTGGGGGCTTCTCCTCCCAAGGGCACTTGGGGGGCTGTTCAGGAGCATCGTTCCCTGCTGTTCAGCATCACAGCAGCTCTGCTGTGATGACGCTTCTACCAGAGTTTGCTCATTAAAAATGGGACCACGCTGATGTTCCATGTTCCAGAGCACCAGAATGCTCCCAGCAGGTCAGGAGTCCCATTTCACACCTCTAGGACCTTTGGGACAGGAAGTTTAGCTATGTTTGGCTCAGAGGTGGCCAAGGACTTAACTTTGCCAGTGTATCTTCTGCTGTGGGCACAAAAGAATTACTGAATTGACTGATAGGAGAGTGCAGGAAGGTTGAGAGGGAAGTTTCTCCAGGGGTGAAGGGGAAGGACTGGAAGTGTTGTGCTGCTTTGCACTGAGCAAGGACAAACAGAGCCCATTCTCCAGGAGAGCAGTGGCTTTTTGCAGCCCACCTCTTGCTATCTCTTCCAAGACCTGGGTACCCATGGTGCCTGCTGCAGTGAGCCCTTCACCTGAGGTCCTCTTCTTTGAAATGCCAGGGTGGCTGTACAGCAAAAAGCAAAGGCCTAGAAATCACTCTGGCTTGTGATCCCAGAGCTGGGAGATCTACTGCCATGAAGCCAAGCCCTAGCCCTGCCAGGGTTACAGCTGCTGGCTGCAGCAGGCCAGGCTCAGGCAGGGCGGTGTGGGGCAGAGGAGGGCTCAGACATGACAAATACGCTTGACCACTGTGTGACAGAACCAGCTGGAGTGATCTCATGCCAGGGCCCTGATCTCCCATGCAGCAGTCCATGACCTGTCCGGTGGCAGGGGCCAGTGTCTCCAGTGGGAGCAGAGGGGCCATCACAGCTGACTCCCAATGGCAATAAGATCTTGATTTTGCAGGGGCAGGGAGTAGCTTGGAGCCTTCTGGGGTTCTGGTCTATCCCACTGCAGCAGACCACCAGCTGGCAGTGGGGTGGCCTCACACACCTTGGCTGTCAGCAAAAACCTGTGCAGAAGTTGTCGGGACCTGGCACCCTGCCCTGTCCAGCACAGCCAGTGTTTACTTGGGGATGTCATTTGTGTTCTGTTACTGTCCTGGTGGCTCTTGGGTAACCTCCATCCTGGGTAATCATTGACTGGGCTGGGAAGGCTGGCAGGAGAGACCTCAGATACCAGAGAGACCTGAGTGCTGAGCTCAAGGGAAAATGTCCATGTCAGCGTCTGGAAATGGTGTAAACCTGGCACAGAGCTGCTCCCAGTGTCACCCATAGCAAGATCACGAGCTGCCTATCCCTGCCTCAGCATGGCCTGCAGGCAGCCCTGGGCTCCAGTGGCAGTGGGATGTGGAGGAACCAGGCAGAGAGGTCAGCCTTACCCAGGGTGCAGGTCAACCCTTGTCCCTCTGTTCTACCCTCTGGTCTGGGAGCCAGGCAGTGTGGATAGCTGCTTCTGCAGGCAGGGCACCACCCAGGCAGCTGGGGACTGAGACAGGCCATGGGCAGCCCCCAGCGGGAAGGGTACAAGATAAGCCACTCATTTGCAAAGCCTTCTCCAATGGAGGCAACTCCTTTGTGTCTTGTGTCCTCTTGTAAGTCTTGACAAAGTCTGGAGCCTGGCACCCAGATTTCCCACACTGATTTTCCTGGGGACTATGCTGTTTCTAATGATCAATTAAAGCAAATTGGCCAGGTCCCCCAGGCCCCTAAATCCTAGTTAATCCCTGGCACCTTCTGTAACTCCAAGTGCTCATTCATTAAGTGGCAGTCCCATGGGGAAGTGCTTGCTCCAAGCATGGCTCTTCCCACATGAAACCTTCCGGGTCTGGGTTGTTTGTCTGGGTTCGAGAACTTGCTGTTTCTAATTGAGTTGTTTATTCTGGTGCTGTTTGCTCTGAGCCAATCTCCCTTTCTTGGCTGGAATGAGGAAGTTCACTTTCTCAGGAACTTTTTACTGCTTAGCTGCCTCCTTATCGCCACTAATGATCCCATTAACCTCCTAAGAGCTGTCGTGCTGCCTCTGGCATGGACAGGCAGGAGGCATCTCAGGTTGTTTGTGCCTTTTGCACTCTTGTCACCATCCTGCCTGACCCACCTGTTTTCCACCTGCCTCAGCAACTTTTGTTGACAGTATCTCCTGCTTTTCCCTAACACAATCCGACACACTCCGTCCCCTTCCCTCTCTCTCATCCTCTAAGCTTGTGTCCTTGGGGCTGTTTGACCTTATTTCTACCTGGGAATCTGAAGTCCTTTTGCTACAGCAGGTCCCTCTGCTGTCCCAGCCCTGGGGAGTGTCTGTCCAGAGGATTACACACAAAGTTACCTCACCACGGGTACAAAGCTGCGGCTCCCTGTGTGCTGACCCATGGCAGAATGTGGGCAGATGGCTCCTCACTGAGCTATCCTTTCTACAGCTGGGTGGGGATGACAGAGCAGCCAGCATGTCTGGCTCCCAGAAGCATGACACCCCTGTGCCACAGGCAAGGACCTGCAGGGACAGCTGGACCCAGCCAGACCAAAGTGTCATAGAATCATAGAATCCCAGAATGGTCTGGGTTGGAAGAGACCTCTAAAGGTGGTCATCTATTCCATCCTCCTGCTATGGGCAGGGACAACTTCCACTAGACCAGGTTGCTCCAAGCCCCATCCAGCCTGGCCCTGAACACTTCCAGGGATGGGGCAGTCACAGCTTCTCTGGGCACCCTGTGCCAGGGTCTCACCAGCCTCATTGTAAAAAACTCCTTTCCTATATCCAGTCTAATTCTGCCCCACTTGTCCTATTGCAACACACCCTGCTAACAAGTTTGTCCCTCCACAGGACTTGACCAGGCTGGGGATACAGCTGCAGCCCACAGGCCACAAACCATGTCATTATTTTTATTCTTCCCAATGGGAAAACTCATCCTGCAGCACAGGAGGATGTAGAAAGGATACCTGAGGACTGAGAGAATGAGCCAGCTGCTCTCCTTAGGCATCCCCAGCAGTACTCAGGGCAGGGAGAGGTGCTGTGCTAAGGGCAGCTGGTGGTGGTGAGGTCTCGGCAGGAGTGCAGCACCCTGTGCGCCCAGCACACTGGGGTGGCTGCGGTCTTGTTGCCAGGTTACTGCCTGCTGTTTGTTTCACTTCCTGATACCAACAGATGCCTGTGGCTGTGTCTCAGGGCAGGGTGCCGGGGACACAAACTGCCAGGGAACACTGCGTATCCATCCGAGCAGCCCTGCCCCGGCCCCCGCCCTGACACTGAGCCCTGGGCACAGGCAGCCGCTGCCCTCTGCAGCCTGCTGGGCTTGCTCTGGCAGGTCCCCATCCCATTGGGGCTGTGGGGGGACAGGGGTTGGCAGTGTTCCTGGGAGGGGGGGACAGCCCTGTGACCTGTGATGGGGCCAAAAGCCCTGAGGGGGCTGTTGGCTGGCACTGCTGGGTCCTGTCCCAGCCATAGGCAGAGGGCACAGGCCTGGGCTAGCTCCCCAGTTATATAAGGGCGGCACGGCACCAGGACAACAACAGCCGCTCCGCAAGGACTGCCTGTGCTGCTTTGGGATGTGCTGCCACTACCCCACAGGTGCCTGTGGGCTGACAGTGCTGGCAAAGGGCACAGCTGCGGTGTGCCTGTGGTGGGCAGCCCTGCCAGCAGCTTCTGCCATGCACATGTGCTGGGAACAGCTCCCTTCCCTCTGCCTGGGCCGTGGCCTGCCTGCCATGGAGGCCTGAAACCTCTTACCCAGCTGGGACTGCTTGGAGGCATGCTAGGGTGTCAGCCTGACCCAACCTTAGAAAAACCCCCTTCCCAGGGGACGCGAACAGAGGGGAAACTGAGGCACGGCAGAAGGGGGGCTGAGCTGTGGGGATGGGCTAGATGAGGACCCTCAGCTCTGGTGCAGCTCCTCCGTGCCCTCCACCCACCCTGCTGCACAGGTTGTTGGGGGATGGGCTCTGCCTGCTTGGCTTGTTGCTGGTTCATCCTCACACTTGCGTCTCTACCTCTCCAGCTGTCCCAGGTGGGGAGGGGGGGGCGGTCCCAGTGCTCATGGAATGCTTGTTCAGGTGTCCTGGGAGGCTGCTGCACACAGAGCCCCAGCACCCTGGCTGCCTGTGTAGGCTCCAGCTGGTTCTTGCTCTCACCAGGCACCAACCCCCATGGCACCGAGCTGTGCCTTGCTCAGGGCTGGCACCACGGCTTGTGCCATTCTCCAGTGAGAGCCTCCACTGTGCAGCACAGCTTCCCCTTCTGCCCTGGTCCTGGGCAGCTGTGGTGGGCTGACCTGGATCCATGGGGGTGCCGGGCACCAAGGAAAATCCCACACATGCATGTGTGGAAAATCCCACACATGCGTCTGTCTGCAAAGCTCCCGCAGGGCTGGGCTGGGCTGGGACATGATGTTCGATTTGAGGAGCAGGGAGGCACACAGTGTTTTGAGGCACAGGGAGGGATGTTGCATAAGGCCCTTCTGCCTGGCTGGAGTGGAATCTCCCCAGGAGAACACAGTGAAGGACTGAGAACATGCAGGGCTGGGGGTTTCTCCCCTATATCCTGACCCTTGGGCAGAACCTCAAATTCTGCTGCCCTCCCTGTGCTGCTCCAAACCCCCTCCCAGGCTGCTGCTCACCTGCTCTCACTGCACTAAGCACCACATACACAGGCTTCCCACCCTCTGCAACAACGTGTACCTCCCAAACCCTTTTCTCTGTCGTTCCCCTGAGCTGAGCCAGTCGGGGTGGATCCAGGGCTGGGCTGGGAAACACTGGGGGCCAGGGGAGGCTGGGTGCGGGATGTCAGGGGGTGCAGGATGCTGGGGTGTTCGTTAACCCCTGGGGGACCGTGGGGCAGTGGGGAGGTGGGGGCTCTGCAAGGGCTGCCCTGTGCCATTGGCTGGCACTTTGTCATACCACGCTGCAGGATGGAAAAGGCTCTGCCTACCCGTGGGAGGGAGGCTGAGCTCTGAAACAAGCGGTTGGGAGCGGGTGGCTGCAATGAGCGGGTTTTGCCACAGCCTGTCCCCTTCTGCCTCTGTGCTGTGCAGGACCCCAAGGCAGTTGGGACGGGACAGAGGACGGGGAGAGGCAGCAAACAGGATTCTCAACACCATCACTGCACCCCTTGAAGGCAGCTGGATTGAGGGGTGCAATTAGAATAAATGTGGCACAGAGCTCATTGCTGCAGGCCAAAGCTTCCCCAGCCAAGAGGGGCCAGAAGGATGGCCAGACCACTTCCCAGCACCCCCAACACCCACCATAGTGACCTGGCCAGTGCAAGCACAGCTGGATCCAGCTGCCCTGTGGAAAGGCCCTTCCTGGAGCAGCTGTAAACCTGAGAGGCTGGCAGCACTTGGGGGTCTGCTCTGTGTGTCCTCCACAGGCTGCTGCAGTGCCTGTGTGTGCAAGGGATGTGTGTGTATGTGGTAGAGGAGCCTGAACCTGTTTACACACACAGAGAAAAAGTTATCAGACACACAGAGGGAAAGTCATCACACACATGCACTCACAAGGCACATGTGTGTGCCCTTGCACTACAGCATTTGCAGGGCTGTCTGCACAAGGCTGCTGTGGGGTCACTGTGTTGAGACAGACAGAACAGCGAGGAGAAAGCCACCCAATAATGAGTTCATGCCCGTAGCCTGTGTTTTGTTGTTTACCCAGCGTTTCCAGGGTGCCAACCACCCCCAGCTCCGTGACTCACACAGGGCTGGGCTGAACCTCCCTCACCACAGCAGAGACACAAAACTGTGTGGAGCTGTGCTGCCGCAGCACAGGCTGTGGCCACCTACCTGCTCCCCAGCCCCAGGCACTGCCGGCCCAAGGAGGGCTCCAGATGGCCCAGGAGATGTGTCCCTGGAAAACCCCAGGGGAGGATACTGCACCTTGCTTCAAACATCCTGCCAGCCTGGGGCTCTGCACAAACACCTCCAGGCTTTAACCTGTAGTAGCCAGCAGCAGCCCCAGAGATGGAAGGTTTGGGGTTTTTTTGCCCTCCCTCACTTACCCCATGGGGTTGAATCAAAAGCTGGCTGTGCCCCAGAACAGGGTTGGGGCATTCCCCACCCCTGTCCAGCACTGTTCAATCCAGATGACCCATCCTCTTACTCTCATGTGTTTTGAGATGGCCCGAAATGAAAAAAAAAACCAACCAAACAAAAAAATATCAATGATGGCTGTGAGAACAAAAAACACTAGAGGAAGAGCAGAGCTGGGGGTACATACAGCTCCACACAGCCTGAGAAGAGACTCCTTTCTGCTTGTGCCCTGTACAGGTGTGACACAGGGAACAGAGACCTGCAGGTTCACAACACTTTCTCCTACCACACATCCAGCCCCCGGAAGGGGCTGCCTGCTCCTATCTCCAAAAACCCATCTTGGCTCAGCCAGGGCCATCTAAGGGGAACTAAACCTCACTGCAAAGGTGGGAAGCTGTCAGGTTTTCCCAGCTGGGGAACAGCATCAGCCCAGTATCCTCACCAGTCCCATTCCAGCAATTCCTAGTCTCTTCCCCAGTGTCACCACTCTCCCACCTCTTCCCAACCACAGACACAGCTTGGGGCGTGGGTATATATAAAAAGTAGAGTTTATTGCCATTTCTATCTAGATTTACACAACAGTGTCACCGCTTCTGACATCAAAAGCAATGTCCCGTCACATCCCAGAGAACAGGCCAGGGACAGAGGGGAGCCCAGGAACACGGGCTGGCTCCTCCACCCCAGTGGGTTAGAGCACAACCTGCCTTGTGGCTCTGCCCAGCAGTCAGTCCAGATCCTCCCAGCGCTGCCATATGTTTCTGTCAGGTGGGATGCCAGAGAGGAGTGAATCTGCCCCCTCCTTGGTGCCACTTGCAACAGCTGGCTGTCAACTGACAGGTGCTCACCATTCCAGTCTGCCTTTGAATGCCCCAGATGTTGAGATGGGCATGGCTGACCCAGAGCGGGCACCCCACAGCCTCAGAGGCACCTCTTGTGCGCACGTTTATACAGAGATACAGCTACAGAAGATGCCCAAACTAACAAAACAAGCTTTTTTTTTCCTTGTAATCCCCACACCGCTGTGCGTTCAGCCATGGTCTACATTGCAGCTGCCACCCCTGGTGCTGCTCAGTCTGGGTCGGGTTCCAGCAGGCTCCTGGTTGGCTTGCAGGACATAACTGCTTTGCTCACTAAACATCAATCTCCCTCCAATGCCAGGCTTTGCCAGAAAGAGACACCCCCCTGCAGAATGCGGCCTGGGGCTTGGCGCGCGCTCCTTCCAACCGTAGTTAACATCGCGGTGCCAAAGACTGCCCAGCTCTGCTCTCCAGCAGAGCCCGGGACAGGTACTGCAGATCTCCTCCTGGCACCTGGTGGGCGGTTGGATGGGGAGGGGGGTCAGCTGCCCCTGTCTTCCTTGCAGAAGAGCATCCTCATGAAGGAGACAGCCGCTGGCTCTGCGGGCTGGCCAGGGCTGCCCAAGGGGCACGGCTCTGTGCCAGCATCTGGCAGTCCTTCGTGTGAGATGAAGGTGGAAACGATTTTGCAGGAGATTAAGTAGAAAGAGTTCTGTGGCTCTGCCCACCCCGAGGACAGAGCCACCTTACACCGCAGAGCCCCCGGAGTGCTGGGCCGGGGCAGCCACCCCGGGGCTCTGCTCCTCAGGGCAGAGCACCTCTGCTGGGAGCCGGGACTGGAACTTCTCCAGCTGCTCAGGGCTGGCCAGGGTCTTCAGAAGGCTGTTCTCACGCTCCAGCTGGGAGTTTTTCTCCAACAGTTCCTTGATTTGCTCTTTCAGGACCTCCACTTCCTCCCGCACAGCATACATCAGATGATTTTTCACAAGATCCTGCAAAAGGCCACGGAAGAGACCAATCAATGGAGAGTAATGCGCAGGGGGTAGATCCCTCCTGTTCCCAAGTGCTGGGGCAAATGCCAAATGCTGCAGAAGCTTTTCCCAAGGACCACCCCTCCCCACCCCACTGCTGGAGCCCTGGCCAGGGCTTGGTGCTCATCCAGCAGAGCTCACTCAGCTGCCATCTCTCTGGTCTCTCTGCATCCAGAAGCACTTTCCAGCCCCCTCACCTACTCTTTGGGGGGCTGGAGTTCCCGAGCACCCAGGGAACCTGGCTCGGGCAATCCCACACCCCAAAAGTCCCCCTCCATGTCCACCCTGGCTCCCTGCGCACTGCGGAGTGGCTGGAGCCAATGAGCTTCATGGCGGTCGCAGACAAAGAGCAGCTCTGCCTGGCAGCGGGATGGGGAGTGGGGACCCCCCCCACCCTGGGCCGAGCACCCACCCGGGAGCGGGAAGACGACCCCCGTGCATAGCACCCGCGGGGTGCCGGGGGAAGGTGCGGGGGAGAGGGGGCAGCGCTGCAGCTCACCATCGCCTGCTCGATCTTGTTGTCAATGGCCACCACGCTGGCTCCGGAGGCGCTAGAAGAGAGCGGAGAGGCCGAGGGTCAGCACCGAAAACCTCCCTTCCACAGGGGTCCGTGCACCGCGACACCTCCCCCTGAACCAGTGCATTGGGGCGCCCTCCTACCCAAGGGAATTCCTTAATTCAGGCACCGGTCGCGTATGTCCTTTGCTCCCGGAGCAGCAATGCCCCCCACCTCATCAATGGGGTTCGCAGCAGCATCCCCCGGGCACTGAGACGCCCCTTTCCCCAGGTCTCTGCGGCGAATGGCGGGGACGCCGCGGCGCACCGGGGCTGCCCCTACCTGTTGTCGAGCTTCACGGAGACCACATCCCCCCCGAGCAGGGAGGAGAAGAAGGAGATGGAGAAGTTGTGGAGCTGGTAGACAGCCACCTCCATGGGGGACTGGTACATGCCGGTGCTCATGGCTGCGGGCGCAGACACACTCTCGCAGAGACGCAGCAAAACGCACTGCCGGGGCCCCCGCGCCGCCCCGCTTATATCGGCGGCGCCCGCCCTGCCGGGAGGGGCGAAGGCAGCGCCGCGCCGGTACTGCCCCCGGTGCACACCGCCCCCTCGGTACTGCTCCCTGCCCCCGGGTACTGCACCTCTCTGCAGCCCCTCCGCCCCTTCCAGTTAAACTACAGCACGGCGCCGTCCCGGAGCAGGGACCCCGCGCTTCAGCACTGTGTCCCCCCCAGTCTGCACCCCCACTGCACACCCCTCGTTCTGTTGCAAGCAGAGTCCCGGGACCCCCTGCACCCCTAGTGCAACACCCCATAGCCCACAAGCCTCAGCATCCCGTTCCTGTGTTCCTGGGCAGCCAGGATTGGGATTCAGTCGGGGGGACACACGCATCTGCTTGGGGGCTGGGAAAAGAGATGAACCCGGTCTGCATTTGGAGGTGCAGCCTGCAGGTCCTGCACAATGAGGCCCCGTGACTGTGAAAGGGAGGCAGGAGGAAAAGGGGAGCCATGGGCATTCAAAATAGAACCCGGAGTGACAAAAAGAAAGGGGCTGCTAAAAAACCGGGGTGCATTATAGAAACGGGGGTGTAAAACAAACGGAAACAGGAGTGACAAACAACAGAAACGAGCAGAAAAACAACCCAGGCATAAAAAACAACTCCAGGAGGAGAAATGAAAACCTGCGTGCAGAGAAAACCCGGGGTGCAGAACCGACCCAGGGTACAGAACACACCCCGAAGTTACAGAACAACACCGCAGAGTGCAGAACAGCCCCCGGATACAAACAAAGCAGAGGTCCAAAACGAACTCGGGGTACAGAGAAAAACAACTCCAGAGTTCAGAGCCAACCCGGTGTGCAGAACAAGAAATCTAGGGTGCGACAGAATGACCTTGTGATGCAGAACAAATTCGGGCTACAGAACACGCCCTGGTTGCAGAACAACAACCAAGGGATGCAGAACAAACCTGGGGTCCAGAACAAAATCGGGGTCCGTAACAAACTCGAGAGCACTAAACACCACCACCCCAGGGCTGCAGAACAGTCCGGGGTTACAGAACAACAGCCGGGCGCCGCAGCAGCCCCAGCGCGGAACGCGGCGGGCGCCGAACGCGCCCCGGGCTCGGCGGCCCCGCCCAGCGTTACATAACGGCGCGGCGGGAGGGGGCCCCCCCGCGGGCACGAGCGGCACTGCAGCGGCCGGGGCAGGTGCGGAGCGGCATCCCTGCGTGTGCGCACTCGCGTGTCAGCCCCGCGGCCACCACGGGTCCTTCCCGCGTCCACGCAGCGGTTTATACATAGAGCAAGTGGGTCTCCTCCGAGAAGTGGAAGCAGGGCCCTAAAACGCCCCCAACACCCCAGGGGCTGGGGTGGCACTGCCCACCCCGTGCTGCCTCCACTGCCCTTGGCCACCCACTTATCTCTGCCCTCTGGCTCTGGGGGAACTTTGCTCAGTGGTTGCCTGCTGCCCCTGACCCCGGGGGCTCATCCCCTGCTGGGCACGGCGAGGCTGATGCTGGACGGCAGACCCCACACACGGCATAGTATCCAAGAAAGAGTTAGTGTTGGCAGGGCATGTGCACTCCAGGGATGCTGCAAAGGACACTGAGCACCCCGATCCAGGGGGTACTGAACGTGGCTGGCACTTGGCTGTTGGGAGAGGCCAAGGAACCCTGACTTGTGGGTATGCTGCTGTGCCCCTTCCTCGAGCAGGGAGGGAGAGCAGAGTGGAATTTCCCCATCAGAAAGGGAAACTGAGGCACAGTGCAGCACAGCTGCTGCTGGGAGCAAGACCTAGCCAGGCAGCTCTCCACAAAGCCCATCCCAGAGCAGGGTGAGGATGCTGTGCTGTCTGTGAACTGCAGCGGGGGCATATGTGGGTGCCCTGGGACATGCGGGTTTGATGTGGGGATGTGAAAAAGCATTTTCTCCCTGGTGGGCCCATCTGGGACCTGGCTGGGGACAGGAATTATGCACAACCCCCTGTGTCAGCACTACTCCGGCCCATGCAAAGCTGCTGTACAGGGGCTGAGCAGGGTGCTGGCACTCAAGAGAGTAGGCAGGTGTTTGCCCCCCAAGCCCCGAGGCTGGCCTGTGCTCCTCCCCTCACCCATACCAGACCCGACTTACCAGTCCCTCCTTCTGAAGAGGCTCGGGGAGTACGGTGGCTGGAAGGCCATGCCACCCCGTGACCCTGTTCCAGCCCCTCTGTTCCTAGCAGCGATGCTGGCTCTGCCTGTGGCTGCGTCCCCCCAGCTTGCAATGGCAGAGACAGCCTGGGTGTTGGCTGCATCCAGGGGCTCCAGCCACAGGGTAAACATGCTGGGAGATGACCTCAGCTGCACTCAATTGGCCCTTTCAAGGCCAGTGGCCAGTGTGCCATCCCGAGCTGCAGGGGTGCCCCCCTCCCTGGAAAGATGAAAGGTCTCTGTGTGCACTTGTCCCCAGAGTGGCTGGTGGTGGGCTTGGTGGCAGCCCCTGGGACACAGCTTTGTCCTGCTGCTGGGACAAGTCCAGACCACTCACACCAGGGGTCCTTTGACTGAGTTTGCCACTGCAGCTCATGAAGCGTGCTGCTTTCACTGGGGAGAAGACAGGAGAGATGGGGAGAGCATTTTCTCCCACAGTTGTGCCACCTCCTGTCTTCTGCAGAGAGGTGTCAACAGCAGGGAGATGGGGTGGGTGGATCCCAGCCTGCCCCCAGCCCTGGCAGCTGTGCCTGTGTCCCCACCTCCTGCGATATAGCCCCCCCAGTCCCGGTTCAGCCTCCTTCCCAAAGGAAGCCCTAAATCTTTAGTGACAGGGACCAAGGGCTCCAGAACCAGCAGACCAGAGCTTGGCTGGCAGTCCTTGTCTCACAGCTTGAGGTTCCTGGTCCCTGTCTGGTACCTTTCTAAGCACTCAGGCACCAAAAAATCCCAAATATTTCTGCAGCTGGAAAATGCTTTGGGGGGAGATTGCTTCAGCTCTGCCACCTCCAGTATTTTTCCCATGGAGCTGGGACTATTGCAAAAATAAACTGGAGTAAGTCACTGATTTCCCTGCAGTCCTCCTGGGTCTTTCCACCCAGCCCTGCCCACATCACTGCTCAGGGCATGGGCTCCTCACTTAGGCTGGGCAGGATGCTGTTGGCCGTCGAGAGGCCACAGCGAGGGATGCTCTGGAGGGATGAAGAAGCAGAGGTTTCTTTCCTGGCATTCAGTAAATGAGGGATCCCTATGCAGCCGGTGGCCAGGGCAGGTCAGGCCGGGCAGGGGGCTGCAGCCCCCCTTGCAGCCCCACCCCTCACGTGGGAGTGGGGCTCCTGAACCTGTCGCGGGGCACGCACAACCACGGCACACCTTGCAGCCCCTACAAGCAAGTCCTGCCTGCACATGTGCATGCACACACAGCACACCCACGCGCCCACGTCCCCTGCGTGCACACGTGTGTTTGCAGCCCACACGAGCGTGTGCTCTGCACACAGGGGCACACCCTGCACATGCATGTGCACATTGGTGCGCCCTGCTTGCACACATGTGCAAGCACATTAGTTTAGTACCTGGAGCTGATGATCTTGAGGGTCTTTTCCGACCTGAATGCCTCTGTGACCCTGTGACACACACTTTGTGTGCCAAACAAATGCTGCTGTTCTGCGTGCAGATGCACGAGCACTGCCGGCACCCCCTGCACCCCCTGCCCTGACTAACGGCAGATGCACATCCCTGCCTGCACACCCGCATCAGCGGCACGGCACAGGGCAGCTCCGTGTGCTCCTGCATAGTGGGAGGGCACCCCCAGAGCTCAGGTATCAACTGCAGCCTTGCTGGCACCTCCACAGTGGGAGCAGCAGCTCTCAGCTCTGCTGGATCCTGCTTTGTGCCAGCTCTCCCCAGGAGCCCCTCTGAGCTGCCCCAATGCCCCCACAGCAGCAGGGTCCTACAGGGGGCTCCAGCTGCACCCCAAGTCGGGGGGGCCCTTTCCTAGCACACCACAGCCCTGGCCTTGCCAGGCTGCTAGCAGCCACCTCCTCTCCTATCACCTGCTCCTGCTCCTTCAACAACATGCCACCTTGCATGTGGCATGTGACCTAAAGAGCAGGTCACCATGGACTCACAGTTACCCTATGGCACCTGTGGTGGCCGCTTGGAGGGCATCAGGCTGGGCAAGAGGGGCCAGAGGTGTGAACTGCACCCCCGAGGCAGGAGCTCCTGCATCTGCACACAGTGACAGGAGGTTCATCAGGCTGGGCCCGGCTCGTGCCTGTGGTTATTTTGGTAACAGCAACACCAGCTGCAATACAGGGTAGTTGTGACACTAATTGTTGTGCTCTCTGGGGGAAAAAAGCACCCACGGTTGTCATCAAGCAGTGAGGAGAGGTGGTGACACCAGCCAATGGTGATATAACCCCCAGCAGTAGCCCTGCAGGACACCCCAAAGCTGCCAGCAGCTCCCCCCTTATACAGCCTGTGCCTCAGCCCAGAAGATGCCAGCCCCCCTGCTGGGTGACATTAAGTGACAACCCCCTCCTCAGCAATGGCACTTGGAGTTCTGCAGCCACCACAGAGCTCTGCCAGGCTGGAGCAAGGGGTGATAAGGAGGAGGACAAGGGGTTTATCTCTTGCTGCCTGGCATCCCACACCTGCGCAGTGCTGTGGGTCAGGGGACATGTCCTCTCCCCACAGCCCCAGGGACAAGCTGTGCTTTTGTACTAAGCCCTGTGTGTTGGACCTGCTCCAGGCACTGCAGTGCCACACACCAAAGGATGCTCCTGTCCTGGTAGTGGCCGATGGAGCAGAGGGGTGGTTTGGGCTTCAGGAGCAGCCCTAGGGCTGGGACTTCAGGGCTCCCCAGACTTGGCTCTCCCCCTGCTCCAGGCTGTGCTCATGGCTCCATGGCAGTTTTCCTGGCTTGCTCTCTCCCAAGGACTCAGCTCAATGGGAGGAAGGCCCTTCAGAGGGTCTGAGGCGTGGGAAATGTTTATAGCCTGGCCTCAGAGACACTGCAGAGCAAACGGGGAAAGGCGCAGAGCCAAGGCTGCCCAGGCTGCTCTGCAGAGCCAGATCTCCTGCTCCAAGGGTCAGAGCAGAGTGGGAGAGGAAAAGCTACTGCTTGCAAACACAGCTAAGAAAACTCTGCCTGTCACGGGCCAAAATCCTGCAACTGTGGCGGTACCAGCCAAGGGACTGGGAATGCCAGCACCAGGCATCCTAGCTGTGCCCTGCAGGAACAGAGGGAAGTGTGGCTGGGGACACTGGTGATGGCTGGGGACACTGGTGATGGCTGGGGCCTGTGGTTGCCTGTGGCTGGAAAGACTGGGTGTGGGACAGGGCTGAGGAGCTCCAGGTCTTGTCCAGCAGCTCTATCCTGGTTCTGGGAAAGGAGAGGCAGTGCTAGGGGCTGCCCATGGGCAAACAGGCAGTTGAGTCATCTGCCAGGAATCCCACCATCCTGAACAGCAACTGCCTGCCCTATGGCACTGGCATGGGGCTTTTGTGTCAGTCCCAAGGGCTGTGGGCCTAGCACTGCCAGAGCACACCAGTTGTCCAGATCTTGGGTTTCCTCCTCCTGGAGACTCCCTGGCTGAGCTGCTCCCTGAGGCCTGGGATTACCCTCCAGCCCAGCTGGTGCCTCCCAGGTGCTGTGTGAGACATGCAGAAGCCCCATGCAACCAGGAACCCTGTGACATGGGGACCCAGGTCATGCCCATCAGAGCCTTGGAGGGGTCATAAATCCCCCAACCCAGGGCATGTGCTGCTCCAGAACAGCGGGTAACCACTCCTGGGCACACCTGGACATACCTGGGTAAGGATGCACCCCCTGCCTACAGAGCTGGTGCTGCTGGCCTTGCCTGCTCCCAGTCCCAAGCCAGGGGCACCAGAGTCATGTGTGGCCTGCACAGAGGTGGTGGCCCCTGCCACACTGGGGAAGCCCAGGGATGGTTTCAGTGAGGGAAGGCCAGAGGGGAACCTTCCCTTGGGAAGGCTGACAGGGAACATGCCCTCCTTCCCTTCATGCCCAGTGGAGGCAGAGTGAGCTCTGTGGCCATGGGCAGGGGACACAGGTGACCCACCCCACCGGGCAGCAGGGATGGGCAGGGATTGTGGTGTGGAGACTCCTCCAACCTGTCAGGCTGGGGGCAGTATGGGGTGGTGGAGGGAGCCCTCGTAGGCTCCTGTGTCCAGCTGTGGGGCTGACTGCTTCCTCTGATAAAGGTACTTGGCTGTACTCCCAGTTCTGGTTTTTTCTAGCATGTGAGTGCACACCCTCAAGCCAGCCTGCTGAGAGCTGCAATTTTTCTTTAACTTTGTCACCAGACCCTCTTCTTCCTCCTGTGCCCCTAGCAGCAGTTGCCTCCCAGCAGTAGTGTGAGGAGGGGAGGTCAGAGAGGACCCAGTCTGAGCCATGTTGGAAGCCAGAGAGGACCCAGTTCCCTTCTCACCATGTTGGAAGTCCCCAGAGTCACAGCTTCCCCAGGCATGCTGGTATAGGAGAGGAAGAGGAAAAAAGGCTCATTGGGTTGTTACCAGCCCTGGATCATGTGGCCAAACATCCTATCTTGCTGGTGTTTGTCAACACCAGCCCAATGCTGCTGCTGCCAACGCAGTGCGACACCCCAATGGGTGCCCTGCCAGGGACTGTGGGGCACCCTTGCACCTCACTGCTCCCCCCAAAGGGTCCCACAGTTGCCAAATGCTGAGGTGAGAGTGCCAGGCATGGCACAGCCCAGTGAAAACCCTGCAGCTTCCTCTGAGTACCATGTCTGGCTGTTGGGGCAGTGCAGGTAACCCCCACCATGCTACCTGCTCCCATGGACCAGGGACGTCCAGCCCCAGGGAAGATTGCAGGCTGAACCCTTGGCAGAGCTTTAATCCATGAATCTGTCTGCAGAGCAAAGTGTTTCACGCCCACGGGCTGGGCTGGAGTGCTGTCACTGAACTCGGTGTTATTGCCTCCTGGTTACCTGTGCCCTGCCCCGGCGCTCCTGCCAGCTATGGCTCTGAACTCCAGAACTGTCCTTGCTTCTTAGCTTAACTGTGTTAACCTGGACAGCCCCAGCTGGATCACCCCCAGATCCTGGGTGCTCTTTTCTGATCCAGTTTCAGGGGAGTGGGGATAGAGCATAGGTGGTTGGAACACTGAAGGGACCTCCCGCAGCACAAGGGCTACGCGGTGCCCTCGCACCCCACAGCAGGTAGGCAGGGGGCTGCCAGCCTGACTTCTGCCTCCCCCAGCCTCTCCTTCAGCTTTGCAGAGATCCTCAGCCCGAGAGAGGAACCCCAAAGCAGGGCCTCTGGAATCCTCCAGAAACAATCCCAGGCCCCTTTTCAGGTAGGAGCGGGCGCTCCGGAGCCCTGCTAGGCGCTGGCAGCTGCTGCCCTGCGGCGTGCAGGAGTGCCCGCTCACTAACTGGGAGGCAGCTCGTTATGTAATGAGGACAGAGGCAGGGGAGCTGCGAGAGCTGTGCAGCGCACCCCACGCTACCCAAATCTGCTCTTCCAGCCCAGAATAAGCCCTGTTTATGGAACCCCTCAAGCCCTTCACTGGCCCCTTCCACAGGTGCTGGAGCCTGGTGCTCTCCCGCCTGGCCCAATGCTTGAGGGGAGACCCAGCAAGAGCCCCAGCAGCCCCACAATATCCGAGGGACAGCTGGACCCCATTGGGGGTGTAAAGCCCAGACAGATCTGGCCCGGCGGGGGCTAGGGGCAGAGGAGCTGTGCTCGGCTGGCGTATGAGCCAGCACCCACAGGAGGTCAGGCAAGGACACGTAGGGCAGCACGGCTTCGGCAGAGACGGTTATTAATACCCCGCCTGGCCTTTGCATGGAATCCCGGGCATTTCAAATCAGGGACCTTCGCTGAAACCCTGCCGTCACTGACATTTCAGAACAATAACAACGTGAAAGACAATCGGTTCCTGGCAGGATGTATACCTGTGGTGCTGCCGAGGCTCTCTGAGTGCCTGACCTCAGCAGCCAGCTCTCACCTTGCTTGTGCCAACCCTTGGGAACAACCTGAGACCATCCCCTGCCTCCAAACCAGCCCAAGCAGTCCTGCTCTTTTTCACAGACATATCACTGTGATGGTCTCACTAAAGGACATGGAAATGTCTTGTCCTGCCCCATGGCATCTCCCACCCTCTGCCAATCTGGACAGGGCTGCCATCCCCAGGGAATTGCAGGTGGGGGTGGCAAGGACTGGATCCCACCCTGATCCTGGAGTCTGAAGGGCTGAGTTTCTTCTCTGCCACCAGAGTTGTTCTGCAGCAAAAGCCCCCTCAAATATATATATAAAACTCAGCACACAGACAGAGGATGATCTCCTGTCCCAAAGCCAGCCATGTTCAGCACCTGGATAAATATAACTCAGAGCTCACTTGCAAAGCATTGGGATGGGTTGTAGCCTCTCTTGACTCTCCAGCCCTCTTCCCCCAACACACACCCTGGGGTAAAGTTGGACATGATGACCTCAGATGTCTTTTCCAACCTAATGGGTTCTGTGATTCTCTGCCCTTTACCAACAGGGCCTCAGTCCTTCCCAAGGGCAGGATCCACCTGGAGCCTCACTGGCCTTGGAAGTCCACATAAAGCACACGGACCCATACACGGTCACGTCCCCTGGGCACACACACAGCTGCCAGGCTCTGACAACACATATCCCAAGCCTTTCCAAGCCCTTTGGTCCCATGCAGGTCACGGTGCTCCCCTAAAGTACAGAGTCGGCTTTAACCCTCTTTGTGCTGGACAGTGGCCAAGGAGGTGGTGTCAGGTCCCAGCAGAGACTGTCCAGGATCAGGCCATGTCTCACCAGGAAAGGATAATGTGATGCTGGAGAGAGGAGGCATGATGCTGGGATCAGGGCAGACCCCTGCAGCCTCCTTCAGCTCCAACTTCTTCCTCATCTTTACAGTTCAAAGCTGGAAAAAATCCTGTCCAGCCTTTTCCCCATAGGGCCATGCTGTCATCCCGGCCTGACCTTGGGACACCTACGTCTGTCTGTGCAGAGCCAAATGCCTGCCCTAGCAGATAGGTAGTGCTGGGGAATCCCCAGAGAACCAAGATGACAGGCTGCTGGGAAGCTGACGTTGGCATCACCAGACTGGCTCATCTGTGCCAGTCCCCTTGGCCACAGCCTTGTGGTCAGGGGCAAATGATTCCCTCCCAAGGGGCTGGAGGGGCTGATCATGGCTCTCCTGTGCTCCAGAGAGTGTTGAGAATATCCTTCTGGATATTCTAGCTCCTGCTGGGTCTTGCAGGAGCAGGCAGGGGCAGGCATGGTGCATGGTGTGGCACATGCTGCTGCCAGCCCTGCTGAGCCATGCCAACCCAGTGGGCTGTGGCAGAGTCCCTGTGAGCCTGGTCTGCTGGGACACAGGCTCCAAGTCTGCTGGGTCGTGGGGTGGGGGTCCCAAGGTATTGATATATCTCCATCATCTCCATGATGGAGACCACAGCAGGCTGAGCCAGCTGCCTGCCTGACATCTTCCTGAGGGTGGGAGGATTTGGGTATGCCAAGGTCAGCACCTCCCAGCAGTACAAGCTACTCCTTGCCACTGAAACAACATCTCCCCAGCACCTTGGTGGTGTGCAGGGCTTGCAACCAACACTGCAGACCACAGGTCAGACCATGTGCAGCTCTGTCTTGTGGGAGCAAAGCAAAGAAAGCCTGGTGCATGGTTCTGGAGGGCAGGGGGACTCTCCTGGCCCCCCTCATGGCAGAGCTGTCCCAGGGCCAGAAGAAGGAGAGTAGAACAGCTCGGTCCTACACCCACACCTCTCTCATGGCCCCTCTCCCCACCAATGTGTCCTTGTTGCTTCAGCCCACTCGACCAGCTGGAATGCTTGCCCTGGCCCTGCCACCCCGGGATGCCCTTTATGCCCTGGCTCCTCTCCTCCTGCATTGCTGCTGCAAAGTGACACCCGACAGACAGGAACAAGTGGTGCTGTGACACAAATGCCACTCTGGTACTGCTGCCCTGGCAGCTCTTGCTTGCTGGCCTGACCTTACAGCGGGAAAGGCAGTGTTGCCCTTGCTTTGCCCAAATTCATGCTTCCCCCAGCCCCTTACACAGAACTTCCCTGCCTCCCTGTGACTCCCGTGGCTTGCCCAGGCCCGGGAGAAAGTGGCCCTCAGCTCCTTTCATGGTTCAGACCAAAGGATGGGTCCTGTTGGATGGAGCAGCAGGTCTGGCAGTGCCTACAGATGATCTAGCTATGCAGAGGTGTCCCCTCACAACCTGGAGCAGGATGGGCACAGGCTGGCCAGGCTGCCAGGTGTTGCCCAGGAGTGGCTGGGCTGGAATGCTGGCACGGCTGGCTGATGTGGGCAAGCGGGCTGGTGTGTACCTCCTCTTCCCTCTTCCCACCCAGAGCCAGGCAGGTTCTGCTTGGATCAAGGCTAGCACACACCCAGGGTGCTGCTTCCCCTGCAGTGCCCACCTCCTCCTACACCCCTGGCTCCCCTCAGCCACCTGGCCCAGGAAAAGGTGCCATGTGGTCATGGGCCTGCTCTCCCTGGCCTACACTCAGTTGGGCTTGTGTTTGGGTCTGGGACAATGTTGGCATTACAGAGGGATGGCAAAGATCTTTCTGCCCACTTCACTGGCACCTGCAGGGAGAAGGTGTGCCCAGCCAGGGTGGTGGCAGCTGTCCTCCCTATACCTGGTGCTTCCATGTGAGCATGGTCCCTTGGCACTGCTGAGACTTCCCTGGAAAGCAGTCTGTGATGCCCTGTGTGAGGACACGATGGGGAGAATCCCTTTCTGCACAGGATCCCGTGCACTCCTGAAACAGCAGGGCTTTCTGCAGGAGCATGAGCCCTGGAGGCAATTGGTCCAGAGCATGCCTGCCTTGTGCATCCCTGACAACATCCCTGCTTTGAGCAAAGGGTATGGAGAACCTGGCAGGGACCACCCAGCCAGAGAAACCCCCAGAGACAGGTTAGACATGCTGAAATGTATGTTGTCTGAGAAGCCCAGCACTGTTCTGACCCTGACTGAGCTGTCAGCCAGGGCCAGCCAGGCCCAGAGGCAGACTCAACTCTGGGTTTAGGATCTTGGGCATCCCATGCTGTCCTGGATGTCAGCCACACACAAGGATGTGTATCCACATAACTTCCCCCTCCTCCTGTGTTGCTGTAGGAGCACATCAGCCAAAGCAATGGGCACCAAATGGTTTGGGTTCCCTGGTGCCAGCAGCAGGGTGCCCTTATCAGGCATGTTATCGGGGTGTTCCTCTGGCACCCACAATCCTCCGCTGTGTATGTTATCTCCTCTTGGATGTGTTGGCTCATTCCCCAGAAGGAGAAAGTTCAGGCTGGAGCAAAACAACTGCAAACACAGGTGTGGGCACACCTGGCTCTCGTGCCTGGGGCCATGCACCCAGCTCCCCCATGCTGTGCCACCTAGGGCTGACGGGGGATCACCCAGGCAGCCTCCAGACCGAGGTGCCTGGACACTGGGTGTGATAGAGGGACATAGCTTTGCACACCATAGCACAGCCAGTGACAAACAGAATGCATGGAGCCTCTTGGGACACATCACACAGCAGGGCATGGAAGACAGGCAGCAAGGAGTGCTAAGGCACACTGACAGAGAGAAATCCTTGTCCCTTGGCATCTCTGCTCACTCCCTACCTCACCAGGAGCACCATGGGTCCTGCTCCAGCAGCGATGAGTTTGAAAGCAGCCTGCTGTGCCCATATCAGTGGCCTCTGGCCCACAGGCACTGTCACTGACTGCCCCAGTGAACCGCCCGGGTACATGGCTCTGACCCCAGCCCTGGCAGCCCGTGCTGGGGACAATGTCTTGCTTCCCCCTTCACCCACGGTGCCAACTTGCTGCAGCCTCCCAGGGAGGAGGGGAACCTCTCACTCCTGTTCCTTCTCATCTGGGTAGGTTCACTGCTCCCCGTACGGGCCAGGCACCAGCGCCTTGGCAGGTGTCCCAGCTCCTCCCTTTCCACCTGAGCGGCAGCTCGGCGTTATGTAAGTGCAGGAAGAGCAAGGCTGGCTCGAGGCAGCAGCCTCTCGGCGTCAGACGCTGCTGGGCGAGGAGGCGGGAGTGCGCCGGGGTGGCTCACACGCGTGGGGCAGCCACGTGTGAGCCCACCCGCCTGCCGCTCCGCGCACAGCCCGGGAGCACGCCCACGGTGCATGTGGTGGGAAGGGGAGGGCGAGGTGTCTCTGAACGCGTGGGTGCTGCTCCCCGTGCGCATTACCCACCCGTGGCAGAGCAGCAAGCCCCAGAGCCGCTGCCTGCCGTGCCAGCCAGGCAGACATGTGTACCTGATGCACTGATGGGCCACAGGTCTCCTCAGGGTAATGGATGCGTCCCACCTGCTGAAGACTGGAAGTCTCGGGCACCTGCGGCACTACTGGCCCAGTTCGGTTCTCTCAGGCTGAACTGGGGACACCCAGACCTGCTAGCCCCCGCACAGGCTGCTCCCCCACAGAGTGTCACCAGCTCTCTCTGTCATCAGAGCCAGCCCCACACAGCGCCAGTGCAGGACCTGAGACAGCTCTGTCCACTCCTCGCCTCTGGGGTTCATCTCATCAGGGCTGGGGAGCCTGCAGAATGGTAGCACCTGGGACCTCCTGTTCAGTCTCTTCTGTTCTCACTGCTAGAGAAGGGAGCAGAGCAGACCCCGCAGTCCTCCCTCCTCAGTCTGCCAGGGAATGGATGGGAGCAGCCCCCAGCACTGCCCAGAGCAACCCCGAGACCAACTCGGGCAGGGCAGAGCCACTTTCCAGGGACGGGAAGTACCACTCCGGGCCAAACCTGTGTCCACTCCGGGGAGGGCCAGGGGAGCTGCCGAAAGGGCAGGAGCTGGCACTGGGACTCTCGGGCTCCCTACCCAGGCTCTCAGTGACGCTCAAGATGGCTTTCGAGGCAGCACGGCTGCTTCCCAAGGAACCTGCTGCGCTCTCCACGCAGGATGGGGCCGATGCCTGTCTGCCGCTGGACACTATCCATGCCCCTGCGGGCACTGTCTGTGTAGACAGAGGTAGCCAGGGAGATAAGCACAGAGTCCAGCGGCCAAGACACACAGCTGGGGGCTGTTGTCACTGCCCGGCAGACACAGGGCACCACAAGACAGGCGCGGCGGGCATGGCAGAGCAAAGCCGCCCGGACCCGCACCCACGGATGGGCTGGCACCACGTACGGACTCCATGCCAGACGCGGCCTCTCCCCACCCAGATTCCACCGCCGATGATACCCCCCAGCTCCGGGGTGACACAAGTCCCTTTCTCTTGCCAGCCCCACACCGCTGCCAGCTCCGAGCCCGCTGCCCCGGGGCGCCCGCCCCCCGGCAGCTCACAGGCTCCTGGCGGTGACACCCACCTGTGGAAGAGGAGCAGGATGGAGAGCAGGGTCTGGTCGATATTCCTGTTGCAGATACCCTGGTTGAAGAGGTAGCAGGGGTCCCGCACGACGGGTTCCAGCGAGTCCTGGCGCATGATGGAGCTCAGCTTGTCGGTGTTGAGGTTCTGTCGGACCAGCTGTTCCCGCAGCTGCCGGAAGCTGCTCACGGTGGGGCTGCCCGGGTTGTTGTTCTCGCCGCCGGCCCCCTCCTCCAGCCCGCTCCGGTTGGCCAGATCCAGGCAGCAGCTGCAGCAGTCCAGCCCCACGGGCGACCGGCACTCCTCCGCGGGCGACGAGGACATNCGCCCCGTCCCCGTTCCGCCCGCCCCGGTTCCGCCCCGGTTCCGCCCCGTCCCGGCCCCGCGCATCCTGCCTCTGCTCCGCTCCTCTCCGCCCCGGCCCAGCCGCTCTCCGCCCGCCCCGAGCAGCCGTTCCCCGGCAGCGCACCCACCCCACGCTTGGGTCCGGGAGAAGCTGGCGAGTTGTAACATGAGGTGACGTGGGGTCACGAAGGGCCACGATGCCCCTTTCCCGGTGCGGACCCTCGCCCCGCTCTGTGCTTTCCGGGGGTGGTGGCGTGGGCGCTCAGGAGGCTGGCGCTGCCCGCGGCATCACTCCCTAAAGCACTGGCGCTGGCAGCCCGCGTGGCTCCGGAGACGGGGCAGGAAATAGGAAAAAGGGGATGAAAGGTCCGAGGATAGGGGGAAAAGCCAGGAAGGACCTGGCTTCACTTCTGGGAACGTCTGGGAGCTGCCTCGCCCGAAGCCAAGCCAGGCGTGGGTGGAGCGCATGAAGCCTGGGGGCTATGGATCTTGGGCACGTTGAGAGTCTCGGCAGATGCCTGGGGGTCGGGGATATGCAAGGGAAAAAGGGATTTCTAGGAGGAGGAAAAGTGGCTTCCTGGCACTGTTGCATCTCAAGGTGAACAGTTCTGCCACCACTGAACCGCACTGGGGGGCTAGTGAAGAGTGATTGGGGCACATGGTGCTGTCCTCGTGGAGCTGGGGCATGGGACAACACCTCAGAGAGGTGGGAACCACTGGCCCAGGACTCTCAGAATGAGATTCGGGAAGGTGACAAGGTGCTGCGAGGCTGGACTGCTATCACTGCAGGTCAATGAGCTTTGGGGACCAGCCCGGGTAGCCCTTGCCCTTCAGAGAGATGAGGAACTGGGAGCTGGTAGGGAAGGACTGGGCAAGGGTCCAAGGAAGCAGAGCTGCCAAGGGGAGGAGCAGGCAGGCTCCTTCCATGGGGAAGTCCGCCATGGGCAGGCAGGATGCAGGAGCGGCAGGTGGGTCTGTACAACAGGGTTGCGAAAGGGCTGGTGGAAGGAGCTGCAGGAAGCAGCGATCGGAAGATTGCAGCATGTCTGAAGGGCACGGGATTGATAAGAGATAAACTGGGTCAAAATCTGGCTGGGCAAAGCCACTAGAGCACTTGAACAGCAGAGGTCCCGGTGGCAGCGCAGTGCCTGCCGGGGTTGTTAACGGGGTAGCTGCTGCCACTGAAGGAGTGGCAGGAGTGTCCAACAAACATTCATGTTCTCTGCTTAGCATGAAGAAGGAAGATGCATGCCATGAGAATGAAGCAGTTTCCAGGCCATTAGTAACCTAGGGCATCACGAGACTCCCAGATCCACCACAGATCCACAGCTGGGAGAGTGACCACGGTGAATTCAGGCAGGGCTTCCCATGCCAGGCCCCATAGGACCTGGGGACTGGCAGGATCCGGCTCCCGGTGGAGGTGGCACCAGCCTGGGGTCCAAGTGTGGGCAGGGGAAACTGTCAGCCTGGGATGATGCTGAAAACAGGTGAATTCCTAAAGGACGGATGACCCACAAGCTGCTCCAGGAGTGTCCTCTCCTTCTATGCACTGGTGGATATTGAGGGCTGTTTTTAAGGTTCTTCCTCAGCCCTTCTTGTGGGCAATGAGGGAAGGAAGGGAATTGAGTCTTACCCATCTGCCCTGTGGCAGGGTTAGTGAGGGGGTCCCCTGGTGACCCCATTGTTGCGAGGACCCACGGAAACAGGAGGGCGCTGAGATTTCTTCCATCCTTTCGGTTTCAGAACGGCCCCCGAGAGCTGCATCCCGGCTGCACCCCGGGCGGAGCTGAGCCCCACGCCGCGCTCCGTGGGCGGGTGCCCGCGGGCCCGCGGGAAGCTGCTGCCATCCCGTGGGCACAGGGGGAAGGACGAGCTCAGGGCTGGCACCCCTTCCTCGGCCCCAGCTCCCCCAGTGGCTCTGCCCCGGGCCCGGGACGTCCTGCCCGGCCCCGGCGGCGCTGGAGGTGGCTCCGGCTGCAGCTCGTTGACTCCTCCAGGCTCCTTGTGCCCTCTGGCTGTCGCCCACGTCCCCTCCAGCTGCACCAGAGCTGCTACGCAGGGCTTGGGACTGCTACCCAGCCATCAGCTCCTTGCTCCTCAGCAGCAGCAGGCACACATCATGGGCTACCATCTTCTCACGTGCAAGCCACGATGAGCTCTCTAAAGCCCCAGATCCGGGAGCCACATCCTGGTTCAAGGTGATCAGCTGGTGGCGGCAGCTGGAAAGTAGGTTTCCTATGTTTAGCTCTGGCCTTTTTGGGTCCTGCTGTTCATGGGACTGGGACAGTGCTAGTTTCTGCACACCCGCTTCCCTCAAGGGCACCCACGTGCTCCACACTCAGACATGTCATTGCAGCCCTAAGCCACAACTGGCACACGGTAGCATGCTGAAGGGAGTGAGGAATCAGCTGGCTCTGGGGCAGGACAGGGACAGCTTTGGCCCAGAAGCCTATTGCACTCAAAGGGGCAAAGGGGCTTCATGTTAATCCCTCTGCTCTGAAAGGGATTCCATTTCACCCCTGGCTGAAATGCAGGGTGTCCTGCTCCCAGCTCAGGGTAGGGACTCCAGTCCTGCCTTGACTTCTCCTGCAGCCCCCTGGACAATAGCGGGTAGTGGACTGGGAAGGAGAGAACAGGGGGAATGTGTGAGCTGTGGGGGCCTGGCTTCAGCCAGCCCTGTGCCAGCCGTGTCCCCGGCCATGTGCCATCTGTCTGTCTGGTGCCTGTCCGGCTCCCCCAGCCACAGCCCCTCTCCCCAGTGTTCACTTTAGGAAGGCTCTCCCTGTGGAGTCTGGGGGAGAAGATGCTGTCCTGTTCTCAGGTGGTATCCAGATCACCTCCTCTCCTCAAGGACCCCGCTGCAGCTTGGTCAGAGCCAGGCAGGGCTCTGGGTGCAATCTGCCTGTCCTGCCTTCCCTGTTCCTTCCCCGTTAGTGCGGCGGTGAGAGCTGGCTCATGCCACTGGGCCATCTGCTCCAGGGGAGCCCACCAGTGCCAGGCCCCCTGCCAGGCGACCCCCCCGCGCCTCCACGGGTGCTAAGAATAACCAGCGCCGTCAGCAGCCGGTATTTGCAGGCACCGCCAGTGCCACCCCCATGCCAGCCTGCTGGGCACAGCATCCATCTGCTGCCTGACGTAAGTCATCAGCCATGGGGGGAGATGGGTGGGCAGCCTTGGGGGCCACATGTGGCTGTGAGGAGACGTCCTGTCTCCCCGCCTCCCCTGACCTCAACAGGAGCCAGGATGCTGTGGTGGGACATGGAGGCATTGGTGCCCAGCACGGGGGCATGGGGAGCTGCCTGCCTTTCTTTTGTCCTGCTTTTCCCAGTGTTCCACAAACAGACACCCTGTCCCCAGCTCTGCAGCATCCTGGGAGGTCAGGGCAGCCCCCAGGGCTGGTGAGAGTAGCTCTGTCTTCCTGCCTGCAGAGGGATGGGGGCCCAGCAGGCTCAGTCACCTGGAATCTCCATTAAGGGAGATGAGCCACCCCAGAGGTGGTGCAGAGCAGTGTGTGGGGCAGCTCCCCTGAGCACCAGAGCAGCTCTTTCCCCTGTGCATGGGGCCACAAGGACCAACGCAGTTCCCCGAGCTTCACGTGTGGTGGAGCCAGAGATCTGCAGCTGGCAGGAGGAGTGGGCTGGGGATGCCTCCAGCTGTTGCCACTCTGTTATTGGGGTGTCCCACCTGGACTATTCCCCAGGAATGCAGAGCTGCTGCTTCTCCTCTGGGACCCATATGAGCTGCATTTGCCCCTGTGCCCAGGCTCTGAAGAGAGGATTCTGCAGGGACACCATGCTCCTACCAAGGGCAAACAGTGCAGAGCCTTCTTCCCAGGCAGTGATGGTGAGTCATGCAGAACCAGGCTGGGATGTTTTCTCCTCTCTGTGTGACACTCCAGTAAATCATATAGGATGTCCTGACACTGGGCCAAGGCGACCTGTGGCATGTGGGGCTCCTTGCTCTCCTTTCGGCATGGGGCCTCGCACAGCTTCAGAAGTGGCCCTGGGCACAATGGTATTGTCAAGGGGCATTTCCTACTGAGACAGAGGGTAATGAGCTATTCCAACACAAAGCTTTTCAGCTCATTGGGGAGGAATTAAAACCAAGCTGGCATTTCCACAGGATTGATGAAAGCCTGGGGTTGTTTGGCAACAAAGAGGTTAAACTTCCTGTTCATCCACAGGGCAAGTACTAACTGGCATTGAGAAACCATCTTCAGGCTCTGTGAGGAGCACAGCAAAGGGTCATAGGAGGTGCAGGGATGCACTGGGGGAGTATTGAAATCATTATGGCACCCAGGAGTGTGGGTGCTGCTGGCCAGTCTGGCAGAGCGTGGGGCGGGCAGGCGGGGCTCAGCTCTGTGCCACTTCGCCTGTTTGGAAATTGGGGTTTGGAGTTGAGCAATCTCTGCCCATGGTCTGAGACTGGGGGCACTCCCTGCAAAGGACAGGTGAGGTTTGGGGTAGAGGTTCAGTAGGGACGGAGCCACACTGGTCGTTTGGGCATTTTTGGATTTAATTTTTTTTTTTTGTAAAATAGCCTATGCTTCCCTCTGGTGGGGAAGAATTGCTGTGCCAGTGGGATAAAGTCTATGGCTGCAATTATACAAGTCATATCACAGTGAAAAACCCTTCCTGGGTGCCCACTGCTCTGACAGTGGCTGTGGGTGATGAGCCACCTGCCATGCCACCCACAGGTAATGCCTCTGTCTCCTATGCCTGGAGCTTTGCACTTACCCACTTTCCTGCCTTCATTCCTAGCCTGTGATTCTCAGCATGTTTCCAGGTGTCCAGGGATGTTGCTCCCCTCGCTGGTGTTAGGAATAGCCCTGTTCCTGCTTGGCCTGGGTGAAATGAACCCAGTGGGTCCCAGAGCTGTTGGTTCTTGCACCACTGGAACAGAGGACACAGGGCACGGCGGAAGCTTGGGGAGGAGGTGGGGTGGCAGGATGTGGGACATGGGATGCTGGACTCTACTAGGATCATCCCACGTCAGGCACGGATGGGGCAGCTGAGTTTTTGCAGAGGATACGTGAGGTGATGGGAGCCATCCCTCCTTCCTGCAGTGGACTCAAGAGGACACAGCCTCCCAGGCATGAGTGTATGTGTTTATGTGTGTGCATGCTTCCCTTCCTCATCCTCACCTCTGTGGGGCTTCTCTGTGCTCCAGCTGGTGTTGGCAGTCATGGCAAGTACCAGGAATATCTTATTTTTGGTGGCATTTGAAAGAATGTACAAATACTCAATGAGACATTACATTTTTCCCTTGAGACTTGTGAGCTGCCTCCCCACAGCAATAAACTTCAGTTTTGAACAAACGAAGTGCTTTTGGCTGTGAGTCCCTCTTTCCAGCCCTTTTGGGGAAGGGGGAGCAGGGTGTGTGAGTGCTACCTCATGGATTGCCAACACACCCACCCTGCCAGCTCAGAGCAGCAGCAGTGGATTTAGCCTGAGGTGCTATTGCCTGGCACCTGCTGGTCCTGCAGGTAAACCCATTACTGGTGCCACCACAGACCTAGTGCTGATGTCCCACTCCTCTGGCAGGGCTGCCTGGCATGTTGCTGGAGATGCAACAGATACATCCCCCTCCAGGCTCATCTCTGGGGACTGAATGGTCACATGATGGGAGCACAGTGGGCTGCAGGTATGTTCATTTGGAGTGACCCAAGAGCACATTGGACTGTCCTGGCTCCTCCTAGCTGGGACCCAAGCAGGCCCTCAGACTCTGAGCCTTGTCTGGAGGGATTTTGGGGATACCACCCCGCTCAGACCCTTCCCTCAGCCCATTTATTTTGCCCAACTTCCTATACCTGTCCCCGAGTTCCCATGGTGGGCACACAGCAGGTAGGCAGCCTTGGAGACCTTCTTGCCCTGGAGATCTGTGGCAGTGTCTCAAGGAGCAGTGCCTGATTTGGCCTCACCTGTGGCCACCCTCGAAGGCACAGGAGCTTCTCCTTCAGCCCCCATCTGCCCTGTCCTCACAGCATGCTGGCACCAGGGATTGGTGTTTGCTCAAGGCTCAGTGTAAAAGAATGCCCCCCACCCCTCTCCTGGGGTCAATGAGTGCCTCCATCCTTCAGTTTCTCCTGTGAAGGTGGAAGAGCCTCAGTGTCAAAAGTTGCTGGAGGAGGTGTGACCCAGCAGCTGGGCTTCCAAAACCACCTAATTTGGGATATTAAAAAATAATCATCCCTGCAAAGCAATTAATTTCCCTGGAAAGCCCTTGCAGTTTTGGGATCATTTCTTCCCTACATTTGTTAATTTATGGGAGACATTATGAGTGTTAATCTACAGGAGAGATTATAACTTATCACAAAGCAGAAGCAGAAAAGCTATGGTTACAATTTCCAATTCTGCTTTTAATTAACACTGATGATGGGTTGCCCAGCTGTAGCAGTACCAGGAGCTGCCACACAGTAAATCCTGCCTGAAACACTCGAGTGACCACAGAAATGTGGGCTTTATTCTTATGAATAAAGTTGTTTTATGGCAATTTAACAATTTAATCGTGCTCAACGCTTATCCAGTGGATGCCCAAAGGAGTGGACAAAGTCTTGCCCTTGCCAAGTTTTCCATGGTCAAGGATGAAGATGGAGGCTGGCCAAGCTGTGGAGATGAGGTAAGCCTGTTCTGGATGCAGGAATCAAACACAGACCTGTGGCTCCAGCTGCCTGTCTGAATGTGTCTAGATGATGGGGGTCTGTGGGGACAGTCCTGCTCACAGCCTGGCCAGGAAAAAGTAAACCTGTCTCCCCCAGATCCTTACAGGCTGAGCTGGCTGGCATGGGGCGGTGCCATGGCAGAATGGGGCCTGGCTGCACTGGGGCAGCTGGGGGCTCCCAGCAGCAGCAAGGATGGACAGTCCTTCGAGGTTACATAGAGAAGGAGCTGTACTAATTAATGACACCTCTGTGCTGCTTTTGGGGAGGGGATGAGTGGGTCTGCCTGTCCCATCGGTGCTGGGGCAGTCTCCCACCTTGGAGATGCCCACAGTCATCCTGGGACCAGGAACTGGCTGCCATCTTCTTGGCTATGACACCAGAATGCACACCTTGGAAGATGGGTAGGTAGCAGGAGCTAGAACATGGCACACACACTGAGCTCTCTTCTGGAGGGTGCATCCCTGCCTCCAGCTGCAGAGTTGTTGTGGAACCAGCTGTGCTCCTGTGACACCCACATGGCTGACCTGTGCTGTCCCCCACCGAGATCCTTCTGGGAGAGGACATCCTGCTCAGTATGTGCCTCTGCGCCTCACTTGTCCCCAGCTGTAGGTGGTGAGATGAGCTGGGACCTGTAATAGCCAGCAGGTGTGGCAGGCACAGCGAGGGCCCCCGTCCCTGCTCACAGCACAGCGGGCACACGCACGGCGGAAACAAACACGCGTGTGTGCAGACACTGACACGCGTGTGCGAGCAGCGGCACACAGAGACGCAGACACACGCGCGTGGGTTCCCCGTGCTGGGGCAGTGAGCCGAGTTTCCATCCCCGCGGGATGGCAGCAAGTCCCCGGCGCTGCCACCAGGGCCACCGGCAGAAGGAGCGGGGCTGGCGGGTGCCGGGCACAGGGCGTGCGGAGCGGGGCCTCGGGGAGCATGTGGGGGCCAGAGAGGGGGCGGGCAGGCCCACCGGGCGACCGGGAGTGCCCTGGTGCCAGGGTGTCTTTTATGGAGCCCGGTGAGATCTGAAGGTGAAGGATGACTGTCGGGCAGCGATAAACTGGCAGGGGCAGAGGCAATGAGGCCGGATCAGATGGGCATGGGTCAGGTCTTGCTGCACAGCTCGGCAGTGCTGGACACTTCCCCAGGGGCAGGGGCACAGCGCCCACCTGCCCAAAGGCAAGGGGTACAAGGTACCATGGTGTAAGGGATGGAATCATAGAATCATAATTTTTGTTGGCAAAGACATCTGAGGTCACGGAGTCCAGCAATTAGCCCGGCACTGCCCTGGTGCTATTTGGCCCACAAAGCTCCTGAGCCTTTGATCCTAATTATTGTAGACGTAATGAAAGCGCTCTGGCTGCCATCCCTCTGGTGGCCGCTTGTGCAAACACCGGGGGGAGAACAGCCCTAAGGAATTAAAGTTTTCCAGCAGATTCTGTAGCAAATGGCTTTCTGTAGCAACCTAGCTGATTCTACAGATGGCCTTTGCACAGGAGGATGCCTTTGTGCAGGTGTGAGCATGACAGCCCAGTCTGATCCAGGTGTTTCACACCTCTCTGGCACTTCTGGACTTGGCAAGAGAAAATCAGGTCCCAGGCTGTTGGCTGCAGGAACCCAGGAGAACATGGAGCTCCTCTGGAGCTTCCAGCGAATGAAGGATGCTGCTGGTTCAGCTGCAGAGGGCTCTTTGGATGAGAGAATGAAGGCTCTTTGCATCCATTGAAATGTCCCAGAGACAGTTCTGGGGTGATGAGGTGCTCTCACAACTGAGAAGGGTTGGGGAAAGCACTCAGGGCACCTGTAGCTGAGGACAGCGATGACAAGAAGGATCCAGGCCAGCATGGCAAGGTTGGTCCTGCTGGCAGCAGAATCCCTTGTTCCCACGCTTTTGAAAACAGGAAGACAGTCCCAGGGAGATGGTGGGGAGGAAACCAGCGAGGGAGGAGCTCTGTGAGCCACTGGACCTCTGCAAAGGGCTTCTTGTTCCCACCTGGATTTCTGGTCCTGCTTGGACTCTGTGAGCTGCTGTAGCTCTCTTTCTCAGGCAATGGTCCTAAGCCTCAGAGAGGAATTAACGGGCTCATGAGTCTGAGTGGCTTAGGGAGAATGTCACTTCTAACAGCTGGCGTGGGAACCAGGTACAGGAGTGGCTGCAGGAAGGTGGTGGGTGGAAAAGCTGGCAGAGTCCAACCTGGCTGCAGCTGTGTGGGATTCACAAACACCCCCAAAGTGCTGATGAGGTAACTGGGGCACTGATGGGATTGGCACATTGTTAACAGTATGGGAATTACAAATTCCAGGGCGAAGTAAACCAGGTAGCACAGGCTGTGCTGTGATGGGCTACTATTCAACCAGCTGGGAATTGCTCATCAGAAGGCTGGGGCAGAGCAAAAGAATAAACAGCATAAATAACTTTGGAATGAGGTAAAAGTTTGTTATAAGTTTAATGTAATTAAGGTAAATTAGTCATTACATAATGGTGAGACATGGACATGTAACAATGCCCTTTGGGCCTGTCTTATTTGTGTGGCCTTTATGAGTAAGAGCTGCTGGGATCCCTCTGTGGTGTAGGTGGATGCATGAAGAGGGGAGCACCTGCACCCCAAGTGATTGGACTTGTGTTCCTGAGCACAGCCTCTCTCACTCTCCAACATCCAGGCTGGGTTTCCTCAGGGACAGGAATAGTCTCAGCACAAAGAGAGAAGGCAAGGCAGGATGCTTTCCTGTCAAAGACTCATTATTCAAATTCAAGCTCCTCTTCAAAAACCAGAATGACAAGAAACAGCACGACTCAAGCACCAGTGGTCTCATGGGAGAAATGTTACAGGTGGAATCTTAAGCATCTAGTTTCTGTAACACAGGAAAGCCTTGGGTTGGTTGTGCCCTGCCAGGATGACTTCAAAGGAGCCTCTCTCCCCAGCCCCCAGCTCATCACCAGGGTGGGGTTTCATCTGAGGAGCTAAACCCCAGGAGACAGAGGGGAGCCCCTTAGAAGTTGGGGTCCTGGGAGGCCTTGGAGGGGTGCTTGTGGTGTCAACAGCATGTGCTAAACCTCATGCTCAGCCCTTTCCATTTGGCATGCTCTGTAACAGCCTCCCTTGCTGCTGTGCTGCCAGGCTGGCCTGAGCAGCACAAGGCTGCCTGGCCAAGGTAGTGCCCCCCAAGGTGGGGGGGCACAAATGACCTTCCTTACTCCAGAGAACTTTCCTTGAGCACTGCTTTGGGAGATGTGTGAGCTGGTGGTGGTCAGCATGAGCAGGGAAAGACAGCCCTGGTCCCTGGAAGGACAGCCCTGGTCCCAGTTCCTCTCCCTGGAAGGATGTCTGGCCTGCTCCCTGTTTGCTCCCTGGGGGAGAAATAGCCCTGCTTGTCTGCTGCAGCCTGGCTTGTGCTAGACATCTTGCAAGGCCTCAATTTAAACAATGAAGGACCTCAGATCACAACCTGACACCAAATAAAGGACAAACCTCAGCTGAGCTGGGCTGGGCTGTATGTTCATTGTCAGTGTCCTGCCCTTGGAACACTGCTTGGGAGTGTGGGCACTCCAGGGACAGCACGGAACGGGGGTGGCTCACAGGTGGATAATTATCTCCACGGAAGGATGGAGTTCCCACACTCAGACTGGTGGTACTAGGGCTGTGGCTATCCCAGGGCTGTGTCTGGACTCAGCATTGCTGTTACCCACAGGAACCTTGTCCCCAGGTCTCTGCTCCTGTATTTCAAAGCTGCTGGGTTTTAAGCCCTTGCAATTTCCCAGAGAAGGAAATCCTTTGGCACTCTGATCTTTAGCACCCCTTTGAGTGCTTTGTGGTGTTCCTGGGAAGAAGGGTACCTGGGGGAGAAGGGAACCTGGCTGGGAAATGAAAGTGATTTTTCTGCACTGTGCTCCTGTGGGCTCACATAAACCCATTCTAAATTCCCTGAGGGTCCAGAGACAGGAGTGAGGAAGAAGGGCAGAATTCAGCCCTACCATCAGAAACGGCTCTTGCTTGGATATACTGCCAAGCATCCTCAGGGCTCATCAGGGGTGGGAATAACCTTCTTTTCCTTCTCCACTACTTCCTTTCCATTAGCATCAAGTTTCAGCAGTGTGCTGGCACCATGAGCTTTGGCTGCTGCTGTCTGGGACACTCCTGTGTCCATGTGAAGTCCTGCTAAGGCTGACCTGGAGGGGACTTACTGGCAGAGCATAAGGACATGGACCTGAGGTGACAGCAGGCATCTTGCTGGGTGAGGGCTGCCCTTGGTCAAGGTTTGTTCAGCACAGATTGATTTGTCCATTAATTGCTGGTGCGTAACCAAGGCACACTCAGCACCAGGTGTATCCCACACAAGGGACCTCAGGTGATGCTGATGGACCTGACACATTGAGCAGAGTCAGCCTGGTCCCTCTTCCCCCGGTGATGTTAGTGCACGCTCTGGGTATGCCTTCCCAGTCTAGGACTCCTCTTGGCTCTCCCGCATCTTCTGGTGCTGAGGAGGGTGTCAAGGGCCATGCCGAAGCATCGGGGCAGACTCCCAATCACCTCTGCCTCAGAGCAGTCCCTCACTATTGTCAGAGTGCCACTCCGGTGTCACTCCCGCAGAGCTGCGTGCCCCAGCTGTGTCCAGCTGTGGGGGCACATGCCCCTCAGGGACAGGCTTAGGAGGAAGGAGCTGGTGATGCCAGGAGAGAGACACCAGCTCATGCTGCCAGTTGGACACCTCAGCACAGCCAGGACATGGCACCAGCTCCCAGCACTGCACCCCCACCCCATCCTGAGGCACTGCTCCAGCCATTCTTTACAGTGTAACTTTCAGGCTTTTAATTAACTGTCCATGAAACTCTCATTCGAGATGCTTAATTTAAAGTGAGAGCTAATTAATTTTATGGGCCTTGGCCACCTCTGTTTCATTTCTGAGTTAATGTCTGGGCTGTGCTGGTGGAGGTGCAGAGAGCAAAGCAGTCTCTGGCTCCTGGGACAGTCTAGACAGTCCCAGCTGTGAGTGTGGCTGGAAGCCCAGTCAGAGGCTGGTGGTCCTGTATGGGGCTGGTGGCCCTGTGCAGGGCTGGTACCTCACTTACCCTCCTTGCCAGGCTGGCTCTCGCTCCAGCTCACCTGAGCAGGAGGAAAATAGAGCTGAGTTGGGCCTCTGTCCCAGCTGGTCCCCCAGGGCTGGACTCACATCCAAGCACCACATCCCAGGGACAGGCTCTGCTCCGCAGCAGTGTCCCTGCTTCCAGGGACTGGCTCAGCGTGACATTGCCTCATGCATCGTTTGTCAACCTTGCAAGAACCTTTTCCCCCACTTCAGAGTGGATTTGCTTTCTCATAGCTGGCCTCCCCAAGATCCCCAGCACCACTGCGATGACTCCCATGGCCATGGGAGCTTGGAAGAACTTCTCCAGCAGCATCTGCTCAGCCTGGGGATGCTCAGAGCACTCTGCCCAGCCCTCCAGTCCCAGGGTGTCCCTGATTATGATCTCATTGGGAAAAACATGGGCAGCCAGCCTCCACCTGCTCCATACACCTGTGAGCCAAATGACCACCAAGGGACAGCAGTGGCACTTGGCAGAGCTCCTTGCTGCTGGCTGCAGGGAGGCTGGGAGCCAGAGCATGGAGACTGGAGAGCAAAGCTCCCACCAGGAGCAGCCCAGGGCTGAATGAGGAAGGGAGAGAATTCCCTGCTAGAGCTGACACCAGGCCTGAGGCATGGGAAGAGAAGGTAGCGGGGAGGGGGTGTCTGTCTCTCCCATGCTTCAGACCCACTGGGAAGGGGCTATGGGTAGTTCTGGTGAAGATGTCCAGGTGCTGGGGTCCAGCTGGACCCCTTGGCATGGTGACCCCATCCCTGCATAGCTGCATGTGCCAGTGCCTGCAGTACAGGGAACACAGATGGGTTGTTTTTGAGGGCCTGGCAGACCTGCAGTCTCCTGCTTTATGGCTGACTGTAAAGGGCCTGCTATAAACTGTGATTGAAAACATGAATCATCTCACTAATTAAACAGAGTTATTTCCATGCCAGGAAATCTGTCTCTTTTGTCAGGATCTTTGTTTTCAAATGGAAATAAATCTCAGGCAAGGGTAAAGATTGGCTCCTGAACCCTTTATCACCAAGTAGGAGTGATTTATCCTGCGATTTACCATGGCACCAGAGAAAGAATAGAATTAATAATAAATATTCATTTCTAAGCCACATATGTTAGTTTGAAAGACAAGTGTCTACTAGGGAAGGCAGGAACCTCCCTTGGAATGGAGAATGTAAACCCCCCCTCTCTGAATTATTATAATTTTGAAATTTAGGGGCTCTTAGGTAAAGATATGAGGATAGGGATAATAGTTCTTTACTGGTATGTATAACAAGGCAAGAAAACAACAGTAACTATGACATTAACAACAAACAGAACTGGGGACCGAGTAAAAGCCTTCTTGGCTGCCAGCACTTTCCCCTTTGGTGCAGTTACTGTCACAGCCAGCAGGAATGAGCAAAAAAATCTCGGGGTGGTGGATGAGATGTATTAGAAGTTCCACAGTGGTAGCTGGAACTCCGGGACAGTGCCCACTACAGCGTGGAGAAAACTAGAGCAAGACCAAAGAAACAGCTGAGGCAGGGCAGCGGCGGCGCAGCTCCGAGCACGGCAGGGAGGGGCGAGGTTCAGGATTCCCAGGGCACACGAGGTTCGGGGTTGCCGGGCACACGAGGTTCGGGATTCCTGGGGCACACGAGGTTCGGGATTCCCGGGGCACACGAGGTTCGGGATTCCCGGGGCACATAAGGTTCGGGATTCCTGGGCACACGAGGTTCGGGATTCCTGGGCACACGAGGTTCGGGATTGCCTGGCACATGAGGTTCAGGATTCCCAGGCACATGAGGTTCAGGATTCCCGGGGCGCACGAGGTTTGGGATTCCTGGGCACATGAGGTTCAGGATTCCCAGGCACACGAGGTTCAGGATTCCCAGGCACACGAGGTTCAGGATTGCCAGGCACACGAGGTTCAGGATTCCCAGGGCACACGAGGTTCAGGATTCCCGGGCACACGAGGTTCAGGATTGCCGGGCACATGAGGTTTGGGATTCCTGGGGCACACAATGTTCTGAATTCCCAGAGCATACGAGGTTCAGGATTGCCAGGGCACATGAGCAGACAGTGATCGGTCCCTCAGGGCTGAGCTCCAGCGGTGAATTCTCCCCGCAGTAAGCGACAGCCTGCCCATCCTCCTCTGATGCCAAAGACGAAAGAGCAGCTGCCCCAACTCTTGTCTTTTTACCTGCCCCCATTCTTGCAGTATCTTGGTCCCTTGGAGAGAAACTTTCAGAGAAAAAAAAAAGGTATAGTCAGATGCTCTATTCTTCTTGTGACTTCAGACACAGTCTTTTGTCTTTTTTAAGTACCCATAAGTATCCATAAGTACCCAGTAGTTAGTTTCTTAGCAACTTATGGGAAAAAAAAATCTATAAGTAAAAGAAAAAAAAAAAGAAAGAAAGAAACCCGACCCCCAACACCAAACTAAGCCTGGAAATGTCTAAACATCCACCAGAGCAGCATGACCATTCCACAAACTGAGTTTGCTTTGGCTCTGAGAGCATCTTGCCAAGGCCAGCCTGGTCTGGTGGAGAAGGTGAGGGCACTTTGGGCACTGCACTGTCTGGCAGGCTCAGTCAGTGGGGGTTGTGTGCTCCTCCCACGTCGGCTGGTGAGGATCAAAAGGAGGGCCATAAATGGACCTATTTGTCCTTCAGAGCTTGTAGCCAAAGCATCAATTGATGTGATACCCCACTCTGCATTGCACTGGTTCCTGCTGAGACCAGTTTGGGCAAGGGTGGTTTGATGCTCATAACCCCTCTGAATCACCAGACTCTGGGCATGGCCTGATTCAAGGTGGGAAGGAGATTCTCTGGATAGCATAGGCTTCAGGAGGGGTATGCAGGTGCCCCAAGTCCACATCCTGGCCAGGTCTTTGTGCAGTGTGGCTGTGAGCCCTCTCTCCTTCTGTCCTCATCGGGGGTGGTGTACCCACGCTCTTTGCAAAGAGCTTCAGCATTTATGCATGACAGTAAATCCCTGCAAATGCTGCTTGCAAATTTCTTTCCAGTGTTGGGAGAGCTGGAGGACCACATCAGGATGTTAATGTCGCAATGGTAACATCATTATGGCTGCAGCACTGTGCAGGTACAGTTGCCTATGGTGGGCTCTTCCTGGTGGGGTCCTGTGGTGGGACCCCAGCTTCTGCCAGCCCCCAGTCCTAAGGTTGTGCCTGGTCCTGCCAGCTCCCAGAAGCGGTGTCATCCCTGGTTCCTGTGCCATTTGCCTGTAGTGCCTTATTGGTATTTACAGAAGGTTCCCAGGGAGTTACCTCACATCCACCGATTTGTGACTCAACAATGACAGAGCCTGCATAAACACAGGAATGAGGCACCAGCAAACAATGACAAATAGTGCAAGGTGTTCACCGAGGAAGATCCTCTGACCTGTGTTAGCAGCATCTGCACAAGTCAAGAGAGAATGTGGAGCAGCTCAGAGCAGTGGGTGCTGCAGCTGAAGCCAGATGTTCATGTTACTACAATGAGGAGGAAGGAACCCCAGCCCTGAAGCTCCTGCTTCTCAGCCTCCATTCTCTGAGTGGATTTATTTGCATTCATGTCTTTGCGGCAGCTCAGGCGAGCAGCCCACAGCAGCATGCTTGCAGTGGTGCAGAATGGACTCAGCAATGCCAGCAGGAAGGACCATTATGGTGGGGTGTGACTCTGTGTCTTAGGTTGGAAATGCAAGATGTGTCTGGGGGTGTGTATTCTATTGCCAACTGTTTTAGACATGGGGCAGTTTTCCTCTATTAATTAGGTCACCTGTTAAAACCAGGTAGGGCAGTTTTCTTTATCTCTTCCACAACCAATCCTCCCTCCAGGAGATCTCTTCTGTTAATGGACCATTGAGTGTCCCTGCATGGCTGATAAAATTCCATCATCCCATTGGGAGATGCTCCACCCAGGGGGAGGAGCCAAGCTTTCCTTCCTGGATATAATCTGAGGTTTGGAACACCATAGGCAGCCTTTTCCCACTGCATTCCCAGAGGAGCAGCTTTCTTCTCCACTGCATTCCCAGAGGAGCAGCTTTCTTCTCCACTGCATTCCCAGAGGAAGATCAGGCCCATCTACGCCAGCACTGGAGTTTTCTGAGGAAAACTTCACCTTTCTACAGGATCCCTGCTCCAACAGAACCACACCTGGCACTGCAGGAGGGCTGCAGCCACCATTTGATGGGACTGCTGCCACCACCCTGACCCACAGGGTGTCAGGTCATATTCTGATTCTGTCAGTGTTGTTTTATATTTCTGCATTTTTATTTTTATTTTGCACCCACATCCACACCCATATCTACACATGTGTGAGTGATTTGTGCTGCGACAGACCATGGCCAGTGCCAGGGACAAGAATGTCTGCTGGGCAGAGGGACATGCATGTCTTGCTGCAGAGCGTGGCTGACCTGAGGCTCTGCAAACCAGTTCTGCCATTCCAGGTGCTGGGTTTGCTATGAGGGTCTTTATCCAGCAGCAGCAAACACCGATGAGATAATTAGAGCTAAAACATGGAGTGCAGCAGGAGAGCACTGCCCTGTGCTGCCGGGAGCTGTGATGTGTTTGGAGTTGCTCTTCCCACAGAACTAGGTCTCCTGCATATGTGCTGATATAAAACCTGCTCCCTGTGTGATTTTGAGTGACAGGAAGAAAACAACTTTATTACCTTGAAAAACCACCAGCACTCATCACTTCTGCCACTAGGCAGATGGGCACTGCCAAGAGTGAGAACCAGCTCAGGAGTGGGCAGTGGTTGGGGGGAACTGGAGAGAGAGCTGCCAGTGCCCTGGGGCAGCAGAGCTGTCACCATCAGTGCAGGGAGCTGGGGGGCTCTGAGTTGTGCCTGGGCTCCCCAAAAAGCCCTTTCAACACCTTACTCCCTTTCAGCTGAACTACCTCCAATCTTCAGTCCACAGACAATTTGGCTTACTGCCAGATGTTTTCTCCTGCTTTAAACAAGGGATTTTCAAGGAGATGATTTTCAAAACTCATCTGTATAGTGAAGAGCAGTAGATGAGAAAATCACTGGCAGTACAAAAGGCCTGGGGAAGGGTGTGAATGCTGCTGGAAAAGTTTTTTAGGTGAGTAGGTGCTCAGGATCACTTGCTTTGCCAGTGTTTTCAAGGCATCTACCATTTATCCACAGAATGCTCTAGGTCACCTGTGATGGCCCTGAGGGGCTCAATTCTTGCCCCCAAAACACACAGAGGGATTTACTAGAGAGAATTTTAACAAACATTTCTGATGGTTTTAACTATTTCTTGCTGTCTGGGAGACCCAGCACAGCCAGCACATCAGTGTGTCCTGGCCAGAGCAGTAAGGCAACACAACCCACATTTTTTGTTGGCTACTACTAATAAAACGGCTCCAGAAACTGTTCAAAGGGTCACAGTCATCAGGGGATCACTTGTGTTGTTCTAACATAGGTCTGGGGTGAAAAGGAAGGTTTGGGACCCTGGGGATGATGACACCCTAGTGTGCTGGTGAGGTCTGTGAGGGCTGTGGGTCCAGGGATAAGTACGAGGATGATGCTGTGCATGTCTGGGGATGATGCTGTGCATGTCTGGGGATGATGCTGTGCATGTCCAGGGAGGATGCTGTGTGGGGTGCAGGGGGGATGTGGCTGCAGAACCAGTTAGGCTGGGCTCTCTGGTCTCAGGGTGCTGGCAGAACAGGCTGACCAAGTGTTTTGGGGACCTCCACAGCCCTGTGCTTACTTCCCCCCCTTCCTCAGGACCCCATCCCATCTCTGTTCTATTTCTGTCAGTCTCTGACTGTTTCAAGCTCTTTTCCAGGGTGGTCTATCAGGCTGGCTGTGGTATGAAGCAGATCCTGACACACCATAAGCACGTGGTGAATAGAGAGAGTCTGCAGGAGCGGTGGGAGATGTGATGAAATGCTGCAGAAGCAGCTTTGAGGTGGCAGCAAGTTGGGAGCCCCAGGAGTGAGGAGTGGGCTCTATGCAGGAGCTCCAGTAGCTCCATCTCCTCAGCACCCTGGAGCAGGAGCCAACTGCTGGGATACTGAGAGTCTGGGCTGGGGTTTGTGGAGGAACTACAGCATCCGTAAAACCCTGGCAATGTCCTTTCTGCTGGTGAGAGCCCTCACCCTTGCCCTTGCCTTCACCCTGCACCCACTTGTATCTCCATAGAGACTGGTGGTAGGTGGGGATGGCTTTACCCTACGACCAGCCATGCTTGGAGGCAAAGTTCCTGCACCTACAGTACTGGGAATTCTGCTGCCTTGTTTCTGTGCTTCCGGCAGGCACCATGGGCTCCCTGGAGCAAGAAGAGTAGCTAATGGTTCTTCTCATCTTCCTTCCTGCACAACAGCATGGATTGGGAAAAGTGGGTCAGTAAGGGGGTGAGATGTGCTGGTTCCTCTCTTCTGGGCTTTAGCCCTCAGCAGCTGGGAAGCCCAGCACCCTCCGGCAGCCAGAGCCGCCTGTGGCTCCTTGTGGAGTGGGGGAGATGGAAGAAGAACAGCAAGTTCCAGATTAATTGCAAGTTCAATGACTGTGTACATGAATATTTAATTATCTACATCTGTCATGAATATGCATGATATGCAGATGTGAATGGGAGCCAGCAGAGAGGTGGGTGTAGGCAGGAGAGCAGAAGAGGTCTGGAGTGGGAGGAAAAACTGATGCCAGCAGCACCAGCTCCCAGGGAACTCACTTGCCCCTGCACTCTGGCACACAGGGATACCAAATGAAAGGAGCTGTGGGACTGCAGGGGACAGTCTGGGGTAGGCACCGAGGTGGTGTGTGGCACCAGGGGTGCTGTTGGCACCAGGGGTGGTGGGTGCCTGCATTGGTGAGACCTGCTGGCACACCCACATCTGCACTGTGCAAAGCAAGCCTATTCCTTTCAGCAGGGAGAAGCAAGGACACATTGAGAACTTTCCTTATGTCCGAGAATATATTTCTCAGTACTCCTCAAGGACAGGATCTCTCAAAGAGCTCCAGAGATGCCCCAGGTCACCAACAGCCAGCAGATGCTCTACAAGCCAGGCACCCCAACACCCCCGCTCAAGGCATTGCTGCCAGATAAGGATAATGTTCTCACAGGAAGGAATTCTTCCCTGTGAGGATGCTGAG